>CM059229.1:1896836-2124443 GCA_030347435.1 Clarias fuscus
TGTCCTTTATGGTGGATAACAGGCCTCACACAGATAGAGCACAGTCTCTAGTACAGTCTGAATAAATAGTGATCTCAACATTCTACATGATATTTTTAGAGACATTTTTATTAATGAACTCCAGCACTTTTGTGTTTCAGTCTGAGATTCTAACATAAAGACATTCAGACTGTTGAAGTGACCCAAAATAAGTCAGTGTGAGCTGCTGATTAAACACTCAGTCTCAGAAACTCAGAAACCACAATGCTATTTCTGTTCAACTGAAACAACTGCATGATGTGAGAGAGCGCTGCTGCAGTCACTAACACTTCTACACATGTGTTAAGAGCGTTTTCACACTCGGATTGAACAATTGAGTCCCCTCTCATGACTGCTTCTAGGTTTGTTTGGGGCGGAGCTTATAATGACAGGTTTACTTTTACATGGAGGAATTCATTTTGAGCCATGGGTCACTTATAATAATACAATAATTCCATACATCACTTACTGTATATGTGTTCAACTTTGTTGAGAGTTCATCCTTTTATTTTATTAATTTATTTTACTTGTTTCCAGCACTTAAGCATCCTGACATCATGGAGGAATACAAGCAAATGAGGATCTGTTCTGGTGAAAGAAGATATTAACCACGGAGACTCCAGGACCCCCATGACTCTGTATACATGATAAAGCGATATAGACAATGAGATGATTTGAGATGATTTTTCAATGTTTTCTGTATGAACACTTGTACCACAAGGGGGAGCTCATTTATAGTAACGTTGCTCCAGTACTACCAAAGTGTTGTTTTATTGATAAGGTATGGTGACACTACTGACTCTATCTACAAAAGTTTAAAGTACAAACATTATGGAAATGAGCTACAAATACACAAAAACATATAAATAAAATCTCATGCAAAAAGAAAAACACTGCAAATCCCAAACCAACTATGACTGGTTAAATTAATTGCTGCCATTATTTACTATGTGAGTTAATTCTGAGTTAATGTTTCAGTCATCTAATACGGGAGTTCTAATAACTTGGAGAAATAATTTGTAATTTTTTGTTTAACTTTGGGAAACACTTTGATTTATTTATTGACTGATTTCTTGTTTATTTGTAATTCCTTGTGTGTTTAGTCACAAGTTCATCCACATCCCACACATTTTTGTATTTGCAGTGAGAAATCCTGTTAATGTTCGTTTAAACACTGAACATGATACTTAAAGGAAAAGTGCATTGCTGTCATTAGAGAGTTAATTAACAGGTTAAACTTGTGGCTTTGTAAAAAATGAGACATTAAATATATCATCTGAATCAGTGATGATGTCCATTGTTTTAGAGTCTCTGGTGTGTGTATATGGATTGTATGGTCACCACCAAGCACTTCAAACCAGTAAACCCTGGAGATGCGAGAACACTGTGATAACCACTATAGAAACTGTTCACCCTCCGCTTTATAGATAAACATTTTCATTATAAAATTATATCCTACTTTCTTACTGACTCTTGAATGTAACAAACATAACCTTCACTAATGTAAATGTTTCTAGTATCTAAATATTAAATAATACAGATGTGTGTTTTTTCCGCCCAAGATGTCTGATGGTCTCCATAAAATACTGTAATAATCTCACTCTAGTTTCTGTACCTTCAACAAATGATCATAGAAAGGACCACAGTGAAACTACACAGCGCCCCTCCCCCACAGGAGGATAAAGATTGTTTCTCTTTGGGGTCGTTAGATCGCATGTCATTAAACTTCTTCTATCAGAGAGGTTCCAGCACACAGACTGATAGAGCTCCAGTAGATCATATCTGTAAAGTCATTTGGACTCATCACAGCATCAGAATAGACAAGAATTCACTGTGAGCTTCACATCTCATTACAGCTAATGGACCAATCAAATCAGTCCACAGCTTCAAAACATCCAATCAGGCGTGAGTCTGCACCTGGTTTTCTACTGAACACACACAAGTTCATTACTCTCACTATCACTTTGTCTAAACAGAACGATGATCACACTCTTTTGTGGCTCTTTACTCTCTGCTTTGTCTCTGCACGACTGGTGAGGAACATTTTAAACTTTCATCTAAAATATCATTTTACATATTTATATTATTAACATCATGAAACATTAAATATTAAGTACATTCTTTTATTGCAGTAAGAGACTTCTGACATCAGGAAGCTTCACATTAAAACAGTAAAGTGTGGAGACGCTGTAACTATGGAGTGTAACGATTAGTGGGGACAAACAAAAAAATAGTTTTGCTTGGTACAGACAGAGTTTTGGAAAAGTGCCTCAGTTGTTGGTGAGACCGTACCCCGACACTCTGGGCTACAAATTTGTTGAGGGATGTAATGATAGTCGCTTCAGTGTTACTGTAAAGGACCAAAAGTTTGATCTCAACATTAACAACCTGAGAGAAGATGATGGAGGAGAATATTTCTGTGGAGAAGTTGATGATAAATTCACTGAAGTTCACATCTGGAACACGTCTGCAGTTGGAAGGTAAACAGTTTTACTCTGATAAGCTGCTAATTCCAGATCAACACTTTAACCAGAATTATGTGTACATGTGCATTAAATGTTGAATATTCACATTATTCATATTAGTATCATTTCTGTTATTTGCTGCTTTTCCAATTTATTTGTAAAGGTGAAGAGATGAAAACTCTGTCCTACACCTGGAACACTTAACAAAGAACACAGACAGTGATGGAGAAGGTCAGAGTTTTAATCAAATTAACTTCCTTTCAGTTTTTTATAACATAATAATTTAATAACATTATATATTTAAATTGTTGACTAATAAGATGTCCCATGAAATATATAACATTTTCTAAAGTAAAATTTTTTGAAATGTAAAAAATCTTTAAAGGAATTTAAAGTAGTAACATTTTATATTTATCTAGGTTATGTACATTGTTACACATTAATATACTAAACTATTTTTTTTTTTGTTACAGGAAAAACTGCTGATATGAAGAATCTTCATGTAAAAACAGTAAAACTTGGAGAAGATGTAATTATGCAGTGTAACATTAATGGGCTCAAAAACAAAAATACTTTAGCTTGGTACAGACAGAGTGCTGAAAAAGTTCCTCAGGTTTTTGCAAGACAGTTCGAGCAGAGTTACACATTTACTGAGGGATTTAATGATAGTCGCTTCAGTGTAGCTGTAAATGACCATATGTTTAATCTCAACATTATTAAAATAAGAGAAGATGATGGAGGAGAATATTTCTGTGGATATTTGGAGGGAAGTACATAAAGTTCACATCTGGAACACGTCTGCAGTTTGAAGGTAAACAGTTTTACTCTGATAAGCTGCTAATTCCAGATCAACACTTTAACCAGAATTATGTGTACATGTGCATTAAATGTTGAATATTTCACATTATTCATATTTAGTATCATTTCTGTTTATTTGCTGCTTTTCCAATTTATTTGTAAAGGTGAAGAGATGAAACTCTGTCCTACACCTGGAACACTTAACAACAACACACACTCTGATACACACCAGGGTTCAAACAGCAGTGAAAAAGAATGGTAAGAGTTTTAATCAAATACATTTTCTTCTCCTTTCTATAACAGAATTTGTCCTGGTTAAAAACTTTTGCTTTCAATAAATCATTAAAACATTTTGGGTTTCTTTCCCATGGGAGTTCTCTATTACACATTTCAGTATCCTGCAGTTTTTTCACTTTCTATAATAATTTCTGTGGTTTCTTGTTAATAAATTGTCCAGTATTTATGCAGGTTGATCTTTTTTATAGGTCCAGAATACAAGACTCTGATTATTGCCTTAACAACCTGCAGTATATCTGTTATTGTAATCGTGTTTCTAGTTGGAATTTTATTTAAACATCAAAGAAAAGGGTCTGTTTATTATTATTATTATTATTATTATTAATAGAGTTACTATATATTATGTGTCATACAGTATGTGTATTATTGTTCAGGTGCTTCATCAAATAACCATCAAACTCCCACCAATCAGGTAATCCAGTCTTCTATTCATTGTGATTCTGTTCTGTTAAATAAATACACATCTGACCTACCAATCCACAATGTACAGAGAATTTTAATAGACAACTATTATAATGTACAGAGAATTTCAATGTAATCATTTATTTTTAGTCTTTTAATTCACTCTGGTTTATAACGGCTCTTGTTCTTTATCAGACTGATGATGATGATGATGATGTCTTGAACTATGCAGCTGTGAGTTTTGCTAAGAAAACCTTCATCCTCCAGAACATCCAGAGACACGAGCCATCAAGACGTTTATACACACGTATTTTATTTAAAGATTGATTTAGACTATACCAGTACACAATAAATAAAACAATATTCATACAAATGACGACTGATATGGTTATTGTCTCGGCTTTGCACATTTAAGGAACTGGGATCATGTGACCTGAGACCTCTTAATATTTTCTTCAAAAGAACCATCATGGTGGCCTCAGAGCCAGCTCGCAGAAAAGACATATTTTTTTATGAAATCTGTCAAAAAAATATTCACTTTTTCAGTTTCCAACATCGTGTTATTTTTTGACACCTTGTCATGTGACATTTGCATACTGGTTAATATTTATTAGCACCCGTCAAAGATGGGCGTGTACACAGGATCAGCCTTGGCTATTTTCAATATTATTTCAATTATTTTCAATATTATTTCAAATAATTTAAAAACACATTGTTTTTTGCTATTGTGACTTTATTTATTTATTCTCTTCATTTAAATAAACATTCTTACACATTAAAAAAATATAAAATTGGAGAACCATGTATTGTCTGTGTTAATCTTTGAGTTTAAAAAATATATGGAGAAAAATAAAGTCAGAAACACAATCAAAATGTATTTCCCCAGAAAAGAATGTGTGCAAGAGTGTTATTGCTATTTCTTGTAACTGAATGAATTAATAATAATGCACATGATTTTAAAGAAAAACATATTCTAATAATTAAATGCACAACTTTGCTTCAACCTTTTTGTTTGTTTGTTTGTTTGTTTGTTTGTTTGTTTAGAACATGGGATTGTTTTCTGTAAAAAGGATAAATCAGGAGAATAAAGTAATTAGCTAAATATTTTGACAATATATCTGAACATGGTCAGAAATTGTGTGAGTGCAGTTTCTTAGGTGCCATGAGGTCAGCTCCAAGCTGATGTTATCTTTTAAGGGTTGAAGCAACATCAGCTGAAATGCACTTCAGGATTATGAGAAAGAGATTTTTTTTTTTACATACACAGATCTTTTTCTTTTCTTTTTTCTTTTCATTTTTGCCCTAAAAGTTTCTGCAAACAAATGATAGATCTGGTCTATACATTTGTTCCAAACCCACTCACTGTGAAATAGAATTAGGGTTTCCTCTAATCATTTATATGAATAAAATATATATTAGTGATCCATTTGTCAGGAAATGCTCATTTTTACACTAAATGTATTAAAAATTACCTTTGAACTAACTAAAAAACAACTTTTCAGAATGATTATCACTGAATTATGTGAAGGTGATGTACTCCTTGTGATAGTGAACCTGATTAAGGCATCTTACGAGGGGCGATGATCCTTTTCCAAATCATTGATTCTGTTTTTTAATTTTATATATTTTTTTCTGACATGTTGGTGTTATAGATTTCACTTGGATGTTAAACGTTGCACTGAGTAAATACATCTGTCTTTTATTTTACATTGTAACCTAATCTAGTCTGTTTGGACAGCCGGGAAATACAATGTTATGGAACATACTCACAAACCAAGATTGCTAGAACATGGGTGGAAAGGAGCACTAAACAACAGAAACTGACTGGACAGAATTTAATGAATCTTTGCCAGTCCTTCTGCATTTGTCATCCATCCATCTTCAGCCGCTTATCCAAAATCGGGGTCGCGGAGGTAGCAGTTCCAGCAGAGAACCCCAAACTTCCCTTTCCCCACCACATCACTAACTCTGACTGGGGAATCCCGAGGCTTTCTATATAAGTAATCTCTCCATCTAGTCCCTTGGTCTGCCCCGTGGTCTCCTCCCAGCTGGACGTGCCAAGGAACACCTCCCTTCGAAGGCGTCCTGGTGACATCCGTACTAGATGCCCGAACCACCTCAACTGACTCCTTCCACACAAAGGAGTAGCAGCTCTACTCCGAGCTTCTCACGGATAATTGAGCTTTTCATCCTATCTCTAAGAGAAAAGCCAGTTACCCGTCTGAGAAACCCCATTTTGGCTGCTCCTTTCGGTCATAACCCAACGCTCATGACCATAGGTTGAAACGAAGATCGACCGTAGATTGAGAGCTTTGTCTTTTGGCTCAACTCTCTTTTCGACACAACGGTGCGGTAAAACAACTGCAATACCACCCTCGCTGCTCCGATTCTCCGGCCAAACTCACGTTCCAAAATTCCATCACACTTAAACAAGACCCCCGAGATACTTAAACTCCTTCACTTGGGGTAATGACTTCTGTATTTGCCTGAAGTTAAATCTGTGCCATAACTTAAATAAAAATGTTGAGTAGAAGGGACGTTATGAGGAGTTTTGTGCCAGATTACATCACAGCAGTTAACGCTTTTTAAAAAAAATAATATTTATAATTACCCTCTTGCTTATATATTACAAATATAAGGCTTTTTTCCCTCAGGGTGGGGTGTGGCTATACGTGTCACACAACAGAGCCAATCCACTCAATAGTACACTGTAAAGCCACAGAGTACCATAAAAAAATTACCATAATCCATCTACAAAAAAGGCAAGGACACTATGAAAAACTAAACCTTCAAAGATGTTAGGGCAGATCAATGTATATGTTTATTCTTCCTGCAGGAAGTTTAACACTAGTTTGTCTCATATATTCCAAAACCATTGAGCTAGTAAAAAGCAGTAATGTGAAGCACCACTATGAGATAAAATACGGGACATTAGACCAAACACATGCGCACCAGTCTGAGGTGAGGGCGTGTACAATACCTGAAGTCAGAGCACATTGTTATGTGCTAAATTCAAAAATGTTGAGTAAAAGTGATGTTATCTAGACCGATGCAAATCGACGCTGGAGAGATCGGTACAGGATAGAAACAGCTGCTTACTGCCTCTTTAGTATGAATTCTGACGTGGTCGTCAGCGTCATTATTGTCGGGAGGAAAAATGGAGCATGTTCAAAAATTTTGTCTGCCACCTCTGGACATTAACACACACGTTAATTCATTGGTTTTTAACTCATAATTGATGTTTATGCCCATTTATGGAGTTTTCATTGGTTTCTATATAAACTCCTTACCCATTCTGCAGCATTTGGAAGCCACAAATCGTCATATTAAATGTAGGTGGAAGTAATGACAAAATTAATAAAGTGATATTTTAAGGAAAACAGTCATGATTACTGGAAACACATGTCATGTTTGTTCAAAAGGCGGATGCATATGCAGGGTTCAATACGTGAAAACATACAGTGGAGCAATAAAACAGTGGAGAACAAACAGTGAACAGACAAAGAGCTGCGGGCCCGGCTGGTATAAATAGAGAGACACATAAGGAAGACACAGGTGAACTTAAGTGCTAAAGTGAAACGTCTCGGGTTACTTGGCTGTAACCCTGTTCCCTGATAAAGCAGGAACGAGATGCTGCGTGAAAACGCTATGGGAACATCTCTTTGTTGCCCGGTTGTGAAGCTTGTGCATGTCAAACCCGCCGAATACCTTCGGCTTATAACCTGTGCAGGCATGACGTCACCGAACAAGGTGCACCTGCAGGTTATAAATAGGAGTGAACCGGAAACATCCTCAGGTCAGTTTTGTCTGAAGGACGTCCAGGCACGCCAGCAGTGCGGCATCGGAACGCAGCATCTCATTCCCGCTTTATCAGGGAACAGGGTTACAGCCAAGTAACCCGAGACGTTCCCTTTCAAAAGCTACACTCGATGCTGCGCGAAAACGCTATGGGAACGAGAATACCAACGCCGTCGCACTGCAAGTGTCTGAACCCCCAGGTTGTGTAGCGTGTGCGCACAAGCCGAGGAGGTCTCAGACCTAGCTCTGGGATGCTGACTCAAGGATCCGCGAACCTGGAGTAGCATTGACATCCAGACTATAAAATCTAACAAACGTGTGTGGAGAGGACCAGCCCGCCGCATCACACACCTGCTGCAGGGGTACGCCTCTTGCCAAGGCAATCGATGAGGCAATCCCCCTGGTTGAATGAGCCCTGATTCCCAGAGGCGAAGTGTGACCACGCGCCTCATAGGCTAGGGCAATGGCATCTCTCACCCAGTGTGACAGAGTCTGTCTAGTGGCAGCCGCCCCCCGGTTGCGACCCCCATGGCAAATAAAGAGCTGCTCTGATTTACGCCACTGGCTAGTGCGGTGGACGTAGATCCGAAGAGCACGTACTGACACAGTAAGTGAAGTCTTTGCTGCTCCGAGCTGTGAAAGGCGGAGGACAGAAGGCTTCGAGAACGACTGGGTCCATGGGTCGAGAATGGAACCTTGGGAAGATAGTTCGGGGTGAGGATGCAGAATAGCTTGACTAGCCCAGGAGCAAAGTCTAGGCAGGATGGGGAGGACTGACAGAGCCTGCAGATCCCCAATCCTCTTCAAAGAAGTAATAGCCATCAGAAAAACCATCTTAAGAGACAGAAGCTTGACAGGCGCTGACTCTAGTGGTTCGAAAGGGGGTGTCAGCCAGGCCTTCGAGTACGATAGTTAAGTCCCATGAAGGGACTGCCGCTCTAGTGGGCGGCTTCAACCGTTTAGCTCCACGAATAAAACGGGCAACTAAATGGTGCTTGCCCACAGAAACCCCGTCGTTCAGAGCGTGACAGGCCGAAATAGCGGCTACGTACGTTCTGAGCGTACTAGGGCATAAGCCCGAGGACAACTTTTCTTGCAGAAACTCAGCACTGAAACAATCTGGCAGTGAACTGGGTCTATGTGTCTTGTCCTGCACCAATTTTCAAACACACTCCATTTGAGAGCATAAGTTCTCCTAGTGGAGGGAGCCCTGGCACTTAAAATGGTTTCAATTACGCTGACTGAAAGCCCAGCCTGTCTCAGTTGGTCCCGTTCAGGGGCCAAACGTGAAGGTTCCAGAGCTCGGGCCGGGGATGAAGTATTGTCCCCCCTGCGCCTGAGACAGAAGATCCCTCCTCACTGGAATCACCCAGGATGAGCCGTCGAGGAGAGATATTAGATCCGAGAACCACACTCTGGTCAGCCAATGGGGCACTAATCAATAAGAGGGGCGCAACCCTTGTTGACCGGGACCCTCGCCAGGACTCCCGGGAGCAGAACTATAGGCGGAAACGCATAAAGGAGTAACCTGGGGCACGTGTGGGCCATTGCGTCCAGACCCAGGGGAGCTGGAGGAGTCAGAGAGTAGTAAAGGGGGCATTGTGCTGTCTCTTGTGAGGCAAAGAGGTCCACCTCTGCTACGTAAAATCTTTCCCAGATTTGACTGACTATTTCGGGGTGGAGCTTCCATTCCCCTGTTCTACAGCTTGTCTGGATAGCAAGTCTGCTCCTACATTCATGTGCCCTGGAATGTAAATCGCCCTGAGGGACAGGAACTTGTCCTGTGCCCAAAGCAGAACCTGGTGCGCTAGCTTGTTCAAGCGGCGCGAGCGCAGTCCACCCTGGTGATTTATATACGAGACTACCGCAGTGCTGTCCACCCGCACTAGGACATGGTAGCCTCTCAACTGCTGGAGGAAGTGTTTCAGGGCCAGAAACAGAGCCATCATTTCGAGGCAATTGATGTGCCACGTGAGAAGATGACCTCTCCAGCTCCCTTGTGCTGGACGGCCATCCAAGACCGCACCCCAGCCCATGAGGAAAGCGTCTGTCCGTTAGCATCTTGCGACGACAAGACGGACCTAGAGTGGGACCCAAAGTCAGAAACCGGGGTCTGAACCACATAGAAAGGGTACGAAGCCCCCGGCGCGTAACCCTTATTAGCCTCTGGGGGTTGGCCCTTGAATGAAACCCCCTGGCTCTTAGCCACAGCTGAAACGCTCTCATGTGCAGAAGGCCCAAAGGTATCACCATGGACGCAGCCGCCATGAGGCCTAAAGATTTCTGAAAGTGATGAACAGTGACCTTCTGGCCTAGCTTGATTTCCTTCAGGGTGTTGAGAATGGATTCGACACGAGCAGGAGACAACTGTGCCCGCATCGTGACCGAATCCCATGTGACACCCAAATATGTTGTCCTCTGAACAGGAAGGAGAACGCTTTTCGTGGCGTTGAGTCTCAATCCTAAAGAATGAAGATGGGCTAGGACGACATCCCGATGTTGAAGCGCTAGCTCCTGAGTCATCTATGTAATTCTAAAATACGGATGCCCTGGAGTCGTAAAGGAGCTAGAGCTGCATCCATGCATTTTGTATATGTGCGGGGTGACAGAGCTAGGCCAAATGGAAGGACCCGAAACTGGTAAGCCTCGCCCCCAAAGGCGAACCTCAGGAACTTCCTGTGCTGTGGCAATATTTCTATATGGAAATATGCGTCCTTGAGATCGATTGTCACAAACCAATCCTCTAGTTGAATTTGAGAAACAATCATTTTGACAGTCAACATTTTGAATCTGGATTTCCCTGAGATAGCGGTTCAAGCCGCGAAGATCCAAGATCGGACGCAACCCCCCCCCCCCCCCCCACTCTCTCTCTTGGGCACCAAAAAGTACCGACTGTAGTAGCCCAACTCTCTGTCTGGAAGGGGAACATGTTCTATGGCCCCTTTGCCCAGCAAAGTCTTTAACTCCTGGGCCAGCAGATGTGCTCGGTCCGGTTTCACGAAAGTGGAGACCACGCCGTTGAAACGCGGAGGACGATGTGCAAACTGAATCCTGTAGCCTGTGCCTACAGTCTTTTCTACCCAAGGAGATATGCCTGGCAGTAGTTTCCACGCTGCCAGCTTCTCCGAAAGGGGCATGAACTTTGACACTTCGGCTGGATGGGGTGTGTTAGGTGTTGGGTATTCTGAAGTATGGCAGGAGATACCCAAACACCCAACTCTTCGTTGGAGACCGGCGCTCCCCGAAACACCAGTGGTGGCGGGGGATTGAACACCGGCCTCCAGGGAGTGCCAGGGAGGAGGCCCTGCTTTGTGATGAAGATCCAGGCACCCCTCCCTGGGGGGGAACACCCCCACAGCCCCAGGCACACGAACCTCAGGCTTCTTCTTCGAAGAGAGGAAGCTCCTCAGATCTGGTCTTTTTGAGGCAGATTTCTGGGAATGGCGGCGAGCCCCACCCCAGTTTTTACGAGGTGGTGTGCGGCTGGTCACGCTCTCCTTCTGGACCTCACGCCTTATAGGGGCCAGACCTGGCCGGGGCCGGGTGGCCGACGGTCCCGGTTCTTGAGCACGGCGGGGAAGGAACCTCCCAAAAGCCTGTTCATATAGCTTCGCCTCCCGAAACCTAGTGGCGACGGAATTAACAGCGTCACCAAAAAGGCCGGAAGGCGAGACGGGGGCATCAAGGAGGACAGCACGATCCTTATCCTTGATGCCCGAGAGGTTCAGCCACAGATGCCTCTCCGTGGATACCATGGCAGCCATAGAACGGCCCACAGCACGGGCCGTCTGCTTGGTTGCACGGAGAGACAGGTCTGTGGCTCGGCGCAGCTCTGCGAACGCCTTGTCATCAATAACCCCGCCGGTGCTCAGGTCCTTCAGCAGGTCAGCCTGGTAAGCCTGCAAAACCGCCATGGTGTGCAGTGAAGCGCCAGCCTGTCCTGCTGCCTGAAAAGCTTTGCCCACCAAAGCAGATGTCAATCTGCACGGCTTGGAGGGGAGGGTAGGCTTTTTCAGGGAGGATGATGTCCCAGGAGAGAGATAGCCCGCAAGCGTCTCTTCTATCTGGGGCAATCATCATATAACCGCGTGCTTCGCATCAACGATATTCAAATAAGTCGAAGTCGATGGCACAAAAACACGCGATGAATACGGCTTGCTCCATGAAAGGGTTAATTCATCATGGAGGTCACCAAAGAAGGGGAGAGAGAGACGTTGAGGCTCCTCCCCCCGGCCACCCGACAGAAACCTGTCGTCTAATCTCGAACGCTTAGGGGAATCTCGCTGCTGCGGCCAGTCGATATGCAATCGCTCGACCGCACGCGTTATAACCTCTAATAAATCCTCATAAGCTCTGTGAGCACTGGAGGAGCGTTGTGAGGAGGCTACTTCCATGGAAGCGAGAGAGGAAGATTCTTCCGCTCCTTCACAAGAAGCGCCGGAGCGTGCTTGCGAAGTGGAAGCTAAAACTTCCTGATTCGGAGAGAGCGCGAGAGAAAGGGGGAATTCCGCCAAATCAGCACGCGAGCCCCAGGAATGCGCCGCGGCTTGCGGTTTCTCTTTAAAGAAAGCGAGCCGCGCGCGAAGCACCTTAATAGGGAGAAGATCACAGTACTCACAGTCTCCCTGAAGCCCGAGGCGAGCGTGTTCGCGGAGGACTTTCCCTTCGTCGTCTATCGGCATATTTTTTGAAACGACGAACTGCTTGGGAGATCTTTGTGTGCTCATTCTTCCATACTGTTTCCGCTTTCTTAAACCACTGATCCACCATGGGTACATCGGTGAGAGTGGCATCCCAGGGACAGAGCGGTGGCTGGTGCCCGAGCACACACTGACATAGCGTTAGGCCGGTTGCGGAGTGGCGTAACGAAGTTTGCGCATATTCCGCCCAGATTAAACAGTCTGCCCATTCGTGTTGTCTACTGCTACAGTATGCTCAGAGGTATCTCCTGAGTTCTTGGACAGTCAACTCTGCCTGCCCATTAGACTCGGGTGATAGCCCGACGTGAGGCTAACAGTGGTCCCCAATTTCTGTAAGAAAGCCTTCCAGACTCTGGCGATAAATTGGGGACCACAATCTGAAACAATATCCTCCGGGATGCCATACAAAATCCACAGCAATGTGTGACCACGGTCTGTTCGGTGTTGATAGAGGCATTAATTTTCCAGCGGGTAAGCTACGAGGACTCTTGGTTGTCGTGCATACCGCACAAGACGAAACCACTGTTCTTACGGTCTCTCGCATTATCGGCCACCAGAACCTTAGTTCCAGAAGCTGGTAAGTGCGAGTTAGACCGGGATGACCTGCTGACAAATTCAAATGTGCATCTATGATTACCTTCTCATGAAGTGACTCCAGAACATACACTCGGTCCAGAGGACAGCTCCTAGGCTGGGGGTCGGACCACGCCATTCGAGCGATCTCCGTGTCGAGATCCCACATGACTTGAGACACCAGGAGCGATGCGGGCAAAATGGGCTCCGGATTCAATGGTTGGTCTGGTGGCAGATAATAACAGGACGATGCATTTGCTTTCTTATTCTTTGAACCAAGGCAATATGTGATTTTAAATTGGAACCGCGTTAAGAATAGCGCCCATTGGGCTTGACGAGAATTTCGCCTTTTAGCTTGCTGGATGTACTCCCTGGATGTTTGCTGGATGTTTAGCTCCCTCCAGCCAGTGCCGCCACTCCTCTAACGCCGCCTTTACTGGTAGCAGGTTACCGATGTCATAGTTGCGTTCGGCATGTGTTAGTGTACAAGAGAAAAAAGCGCAAGGGTGGAGTTTTTCTGGATTTCCCTGGCGTTGTGACAGCACTGCTCCTATTCCTACCTCCGACTCATCGACCTCTAATATAAAGGGCTTATCCGGGTAGTTTTAAAATAGGCGCCGTGGTGGAAGCTGTTTTTAGATGCTGAAATGCCCGTACGTGCTTCCGGGGGAAAACTTGTTTAGGTGTTTCGGGTTACCTTTAAATAGAGATGTGAGTGGTGCTGCCACTTGACTGAAGCCCCAAATAAACCGCCGATAGAAATTGGCAAACCTAAGAAAACTCTGTAGCGCCTTGACTGACTTGGGGTTTCATCACCTTTACGCACACGAACGAGGTTCTACGCGCTGCAGAGGTCGAGTTTAATAAAGATGGAAGCGCCTTGGAGTTGGTCGATGGGTGTCGGTACCAGGGGCAGTGGGTGCTTATACTTTACAGTTACCGCATTGAGACCGTGGTAATCAATACAGGAGCGCAAACCCCCGCCTTTTTTTTCAATGAAAAAAAAAACCTGCCGAAGCGGAAGACGTGGACCTGCTGATGAGCAGTTTTAAATCTAATGCATTTGAAGTTCTCTATAGTAACATAAAGTCAGCTCAGTCGATCCCGCTAATCATCATTTACAGACCCCCAGGGCCGTACTCGGAGTTTCTCTGCGAATTTGCAGATTTCCTCTCAAACCTTGTTGTTTCTGTAGACAAAGCGTTAATTGCTGGAGACTTTAATATTCATTTTGAGAATCCAGAAGACCCTCTGAGAACAGCATTTATGTCCTTACTGGACTCAGTAGGAGTAAATCAGTGTGTAGTAGGACCCACTCATAAAGCAGGTCACACTTTAGATTTAATATTATCCTTCGGATTAAGTATAGGAAATATAATCACAATTCCACAGTCTGAAGTTATCTCAGATCACTACCTTGTCTCGATTAAAGCGTGTTATAGTAATAATGTATGCAGCACAGCACCGCGCTTCCACCTTAAACGTACATTTACATCAAATACCGCACAGAGCTTTATCAATAATCTTCCAGAATTATCAACTTTGATTGGATCGCCATCTGACTTCACAGAACTCGAACAGGCGAATGAATATCTAGAGTCAGCACTTCGTTATAGCTTAGATAATGTAGCTCCAGTTAAAAGGGAAAATGATTAGAGATAAGAAACTCGCTCCTTGGTATAATGACCACACACGTGCTTTAAAACAAACCACTCGAAAATTCGAACGTAAATGGCGCCAAACTAAATTGATAGTATTCAAAATAGCTTGGAAGGAGAGCATCCTGAACTATAAAAAAGCTCTCAGTGATGCTAGATCAACGTATCTCTCCACTCTTATAGAAAATAACAAAAACAACCCGAGATTTTTATTTAATACCGTAGCTAACTTAACTAAAAACAAGACCACTGCAGAAATCTCCACAACATCATCATGCAGTAGTGAGGATTTCATGAACTTTTTCAATAATAAAATCATAAATATTAGGCAAAAAATTCAGGCTTTGAAAACAGACAATTTAAATAATTCAGATGATCTAACCACATCACATCAGAACTTAGAACACTTTACTCCCCTTGAAGCGAGGGAAATAATTTCACTCATCTCTTCTTCAAAATCGTCAACCTGTATATTAGATCCTATACCGACACATTTTCTCAAACAGATAGTACCAGCAATAATAGAACCCCTGTTGAAAGTAATTAACTGTTCACTCAGTAGTGGGTATGTCCCCAAATCCTTTAAATTAGCCGTTATTAAACCGCTAATCAAGAAACCTGACCTTGACCCCTGTCTGCTTTCTAATTACAGGCCGATATCAAACCTTCCCTTTATCTCCAAGATTTTGGAAAAGGTAGTATCACAGCAGCTATGTTCACATCTACACAGAAATAGCATAAATGAACTGTATCAGTCAGGATTTAGGCCTCATCACAGCACAGAGACAGCACTTGTTAAAGTAGTAAACGACCTCCTATGGGCCTCTGATCAGGGTTGCGTCACTATACTTGTGTTACTGGACCTCAGTGCAGCTTTTGACACCATTGATCATAGTATTCTCCTTCACAGATTAGAAAAGGTAGTAGGAATTAAGGGAACTGCCCTCTTGTGGCTCAGATCCTATTTGACTGATCGTTATCAGTTTGTAGATTTAGATGGTGACCATTCCTCATGTTCTCAAGTGGAGTTTGGTGTTCCACAGGGCTCAGTTTTAGGCCCACTGCTTTTTTCCCTTTACATGCTTCCTCTGGGCAACATAATTCGTAAACATGGTATTAGTTTTCATTGTTATGCTGATGACACACAATTATATGTCTCAGCAAAACCAGATGAGAAAAACCAGTTTGCTAAAATCGAGCAGTGTGTGCAGGATATACGAGATTGGATGTTAATTAATTTTCTTCTGCTTAATCCTGATAAGACAGAAG
Source organism: Clarias fuscus (assembly GCA_030347435.1). Classification (NCBI taxonomy): domain Eukaryota; kingdom Metazoa; phylum Chordata; class Actinopteri; order Siluriformes; family Clariidae; genus Clarias; species Clarias fuscus. The sequence continues at coordinate 1,912,815 of CM059229.1, forward strand.
TTCTGGTCATAGGACCACAAGTGGCTAGAACTAAGCTTTCTGATCACACTGTAACTTTAGATGGCCTTTCTGTTCCATCAAGTGCAACAGTAAAAGACCTCGGTGTGATTATAGATTCCAGCCTTTCGTTTGAAGCTCATGTAGATAATATCACCAGGATAGCTTTCTTTCACCTTAGAAATATTGCCAAGATAAGAAACATATTGTCACTAAATGATGCAGAAAAACTAGTTCATGCTTTTATCACGTCTAGGTTGGACTATTGTAACGCCTTACTGTCTGGTTGTTCAATTAGGTGTATAAACAAGCTTCAGTTAGTACAGAATGCAGCAGCGAGAGTCCTCACTAAAACCAGAAAATACGAGCACATCACCCCTATCTTATCTACACTGCATTGGCTCCCTGTGAAATTTCGCATCGATTTTAAGATACTACTTTTGACATTTAAAGCACTAAATGGTCTCGCGCCACAGTATTTGAGTGAACTGTTAGTGTCTTACGATCCGCCACGCCTACTTCGATCAAAGAATGCAGGCTGCCTGTCAGTACCCACGTATTATTAAAACTACAGCAGGGGGCAGAGCTTTTTCTTACAAAGCCCCAAAGTTATGGAATAGTCTTCCTATTAATGTTCGGGACTCAGACACAGTCTCAGTGTTTAAGTCTAGGCTAAAAACCTATTTATTTAGCCAAGCATTTTTGTAAATAGATTAACCTTAGGTAAAGGAGCAGATCTGGGGGACTCATAGACGTAGAGTATTCTGGTGAACTGGTATGTTTAGATGCTGTCCTCCCCACTCTCATTGTTCACTCAGGTTTGTTGACGGTGAGGTGATTGGTTGCTTTACATCTCAGGGAGCCCTCATGTTTGTGTTTCCTTCTGGCTCTCCCTTTTAGTTATGCTGTTATAGTTAGTCCTGCCGGAGTCTCTGCTTGCACTTTGCACTAAATATACATTCACCTATACATGCTGACTGTGACCATACCTAACTGCCATCTCTCCTTATTTTCTGTTCTCTCCTTTTCTGCTCTCTTCTCTCTCTCTCTCTCCCCCTCTTCTTTCCCTCTCTCTGTCTCTCTGTCGAGCTATACATGTTTCGCTCCTGAGTTGCCAGTGATCCAGACCCCTCTGCCCTCTGGAGCCGTCTAACCCATCCTGGAGTCCTGCTTCTGGTTGGAGATCTCGTCGCATGGATGCCCCGTGTGGTCTGCCTGGATTCGTATGGTGGCTGGGGATGTTTTCCATGAAGACTCTCCTGTCATCGAGTGATGCTCTGGGGACCTGTGACTTCAGTTGTTCGGTACTCAGGACCGGAATCCCCTACAGTCTACCTGAGCCTCCGGGAACAAACTGGACTCCTTTTAATTTTAAAACATCTCTTGTTACACTGAACTTCCAGTCTTGCACATTATTATGCTGAGCAATTCCTGCTATCCGTTATCACCCAGATGAGGATGGGTTCCCTGTTGAGTCTGGTTCCTCTCAAGGTTTCTTCCTATTACCATCTCAGGGAGTTTTTCCTTGCCACCGTCGCCCTCGGCTTGCTCATCGGGGACAATCTTGTCATTTTGATTCATATACATTGCATAAAAACTTACTTCTTTTTATTGTGTAAAGCTGCTTTGCGACAATGTCAATTGTTAAAAGCGCTATATAAATAAAATTGACTTGACTTGACTTGATGAGCCCTTGCTGGAGAACCTCGCTCACATATTCCTCCATGGCCCAGGTTTCCTCCACGGACAATAGATAAATGCATACGCAAGGCAGTGTTTTCCCCAGCAAGAGCCCTATCGTGCAGTCCCACAGACATGCAGCTGCCCTAACACTAAACACATCTTTAAATTGCGCGTACTCGGATGGTACACAGTTACTGTGACTTGAGCACTTGGACTCTCGATGGTTGTGGTTTGGACCGTCAATGCTGGCGGTGTACATAATGTAGCGCATCTAGGGGACCAGGAGATAATGCGTGATTTAGCCCAATCAAAATTGGGATTGTGAGAGCTGAGCCAGGGTAGACCCAGCACGACGGACTGATCTAACTGAGGAAGTACAAAAATTTTTAGCTCCTCTGTATGACCGGGAAAAGTTAACCGTAGGGGAGCTGACATTAATTCAAGGGGCGACTGTGCTAATTTTTGACCATCCAGAGCTTTTACTGATATCGGGTATGGAAGCTTCGACACAGGAGGTCGCAGTGAGGAAATCATCAACAGACAAGGTGTGATTATTAAAGGAAATTTGTGCCTTTAAACAAAAATGTTGATGAGTGTGAGGTGGTGTTTGTTGGGTACATGTAACAGAGGACAGTTGTTGACGCGATGCTTCTCCCCTCCACAGTACAGGCACAACCCAGCAGCCATTCTCCGATACTTTTCCTTGGGCGAGAGATGGGACATGCTCACGTCCATTGGCACAACTTTTTGGATCTCTGTCATGTCGGGGTACTCCGCCAGATACAACTCACAGGCCAGCAAGAAGCGTTTGCACCCCTCCAGATTACCAACATACGTCTCCGGCGGAGCGGGGCGAGGTGGTGAAGGTGCGGAGCACTGGTGTGTGGGGGGAGATGGCTGAGATCGGGCTGACATGAGCAGGCTGTCGATCTCGCACTGTTGTCCCCGGAGGTACTCTTGTAGCGGCGTGTCATCCTCGGGGAGGGGAGTCCCTGCTGCGACCTGGAAGGTCTATTCATCTGTCATGTTTGTTCAAGAGGCGGACGCAGATGCAGGGTCCAATACGTGAAAAACGTTTTTTTCGTTTAAACTCTTCTTCTTGCACTCACAAACAAACAACTAAAACAAAAGAAAACTTGAACTAAAGACGAAGCGCTCTGGGCTGGAGCTGCAGGCGAGCTTGGTGAATCGAAAGAAAGTCCTGGAATGGCCCAGCCTCTCTGGCTGGAACCGGAAACGCCAACTGAGTGAGAGTCCCTCAGTCTTGAACTTGACCTCTTAACTCAGAATGTCCAACAAAGGACGCTCGACCCGCTCTACAGCCTTGGCTCAGTCTGGGAGGGAGAAAGAACGAACAGTACAATGCATACACAACACAGTGGAGAATAAACAGTGAACAGACAAAGAGCTGCGGGACCGGCTGCTATAAATAGACACACATAAGGAAGACACAGGTGAACTTGATTAAGTGCTAAAGTGAAACATATACCCACGTAGACACACTAGGGGGAGACAAAGAGGCAGCTCAGTAATCCGTTGAGCCAGATCTTATTCCCCGGGACTGAGGTAGCACAGGTGTGACAACACGATTGAAAAATCATGAGAAAATGTCTGGGTTTGATCATTCCTGTTAATTTCATAATAAAGTCTGATAACAAATTTACCGTTTAATTTTTATTCCTAAAATACGTGTGGCATAGCTGAGAACTTTTCAAAAACACTTGGAGTGAGATTTTGAAAATAAGGGCATGGTTTAACTACACACCACACAGGCATACACTACACACCTCATAAACCTTACCCTGCATGGTTCGGTATTCTCTATTAGAACAGAGAAAATTACAATATTTGCATGGAGTTTAATAAAACACGAAACAGTGCATCACTATTTATATTCATTACAACATTCAAGGGATAACACACTTGATTAAGAGAGAATCCTACAAAACACACAAATAAAGTAAAAAATAAAGTGACACTAGGGATGAAAACTACTGAAGAAGGGAAACAAAAAGGAAAGATAATAATAATAATAATAGGAGAAAGCACAGTCATAGAAAAAAGAGAGAAGAAAAGAAAATGAAAAATAAAGATCCTGAAGATATAGTGGGATTGTGCTGCATGTCTCTCTCACACACACACACTTGTGTGAACAAATGTGCAATTTTCTCCTAATCATGTTTATTAGCCTTTAAGTCTTTACACGTGTTGGAGATTCTGGGCCTTTTATAATGACATTCAATAATCAGTTACTAAGGTGCTCTAAAGTGAAGAGACTGATTGGTTGCCTGAGTAAAATGAGCCCATCTTCATGTTAGCATGTTGCTAGCATGATGCTATAATGATTAGCATATTGCTAACATTATGGTAACATCATTAGCATGTTGCTAGCATGATGCTAACATCATTAACATGTTGCTAGCACAATGCTAACATCATTAGCATGTCGCTAGCATGATGCTTTTATGATTAGCATGTCACTAGCATGAGGCTAATATGATTAGCATGTTGCTAGGAAAATGTTAAAATGATCAGCATGTTTCTAGTATGATGCTAACATGATTATCATGTTGCAAGCATTATGTTGACTATATTAGTATGTTACTAGTAACATCAGTAGCATGGGACAAAAAACATGGCACAGCATAATGAGGTCATTATCATATTGTTAACACCTATGTAATAGCTTGCAATACTTAATAGTGTTGTTTTAATTCGCTTTATATGGGTACCGGTTTTATTAGTATTTATTTAGGGCTCAAATGAACACGTTCTTATTGCTTGTGTCCAAATTCTCTGTAGAATCGTTTTCATGTCCTTATAAATTTACGGCTTGATGGGGGATCGATACTGGTAGCGACCACTCAGCAGGCTCAGTAAAGAAACAAAGCTGAACACTGAACTCACAACAAAATACAGCAAACTTGTTAACATGAATGTAGCCTCTGGATTTCTGTGCTGCTGTGTCACAAATAAAATGAAACCAATTAAAATATTTCTTTTGAAAGAAATTTAAATTTACTTTTTAAAAGATTTCTCCTCCCACTCTCTGTTTCTAGATCCAGATCATGTAGTTCTCTGAAGTGAGTCTAACAACGATCCTGATCAGCAAGGGTCAGTCTGGACACACCCTCTCGTTAAAATGTAAAATGACTGAAAATCAAGAATTATGAATATAAATATTTATTTTAATGACAAATTAACATGGAAATAAGTTTAGACAAAAAGAAATATAATTAATAAAATAATTATAAATATATACGCAGTATCTCATATCTTTTACAGATAGTTTTTAAAGTTTTATATAGTTAAAAAATGTCCAGGTGGTAAAGCAGGGATTTGAGCTTGAGTTTTCATGCATATAATAGTCATTGTATACATTGAGGGTTAGCATTACAGATGTGTGGAGTTGGAAACCGGCCTAATGTGATACAAACTCCAGAGCTGTTTTCGTAACCCAGTATGTCATAATATACGTCTACATCACACCAACATGTAACAAATATATTTGGTGTTAATAAAATCAGATTGTAAAGTGCTGCATCTAATCACACAATATTGTAAAAGTGTAACAGCTGCTGTTTGTTATATCATTGTAAAACGGATTCTGCCTGTTTTTGCGATGGTCCTCCACTAGGGGCGCTCAATGACTCCTCAGAATCCACAAATTCCTTGGACTCATGAACACACACTGAGTCTCCCGTATCCGGCTGTTTCACTCCGTGCTGAGCTCGGATCCGCCGAGTCCGCCGGGTCACATGAATCAGACAAATCAGTACCAGCTATTTTGAGTCTCTCACGTTTCTGAGTATGTTGGAAGTCAGCCACACAACACAGTCAGCCACTTGTTCCTACTAGTTAACAACTACTGAGAACAACTTAATTGTGTAATTAGCAGTTTGTATTCATGTATGTTGTTGTTAGGACTCAACTAATCCGAGTAAATGAGGTGAAGGATTCGTGATTTGTGAATCATATAAAGGATCGGGTTATTTAATCGGTTGAATATTAAATAATATTAAATATGGATTCGCTCATCTCTTTAGCTGAGAGAGAGAGAGAAAATGGATCTTTAAACTCAGTAATGACACTTGCTTTTGCTTTACACATGATATAATAAACAGTACTCACATGCATGAAAGGACGACTTTTACACACACACAAAATAAAATGTGTTTAACGCGAACACACACGTGGTCACAGTGTACAAGTAAACATGATGTTGAAATGTTGATCATACGAGTGAGAGATGCGCACTAAGACCGAGCAGGGGATATGGTCATTGGGGGATGATGATGGGTTCTATGAGGTAAGAACGTGCAGTGACTGAACCATCTACAATAACCAAATCTGTATTGCGCTTACTGGTGATTCCCGTCCAGACTGTTGGGCCTCCTCAAACCCTGTGGACCATGTTGACCTCAGCGTATCTCTCACCTCGCCTTCTCCAGCAACGGTGACCCGACACTCATCAGTGAACAGGACGGTAAACCACTGCTGCATTGTCCAGGTCACATGGTCTTATACCCACTACAAACCTTCACGGCGGTGTCTTGGTATCAGTGGAGTCACCTGCAGTGGTCGTCTGGCATTCAAACCATAGCTATCCTAAACTATGTAAGTGACATTGAAAGACAATGTTTCATACAAACTGGTCAAAACCAGGAAAAATTAAATAATCAGAGTTTTATATGATGAGAATAATGATTATATGAGACTTAATAACTCACACATGGTAATAGCTTGCTGGATTCTCCTCCTCTGTTCTCTGACGGAGTCTCAGTGTTGTTCTGAGGTAAAGATAAATTCTGCCCACTGTCCAGAGCAGGGGTGGCCAACCTGTGTGCCATAATGAGCAAAAAAAAACTTTATTACGGCATAGTGCCACACAACAGATGTGCAAACAACAGTACACAACTTATACACCTAATTACATAACACAATAGTTTTCGGACTAAATTGGAAAAGCTGAATTTTTAGAAAAGCTGAGTTTGCTTTTCTGACTGATATTTCACAAAGTTCACTGCCTTTGGGAAATTCCCGGTCTAGGGCAGAACGGAGTGAAGTGAAATGGTGCTCAAGATTTGAAGCCTTAAAATGCAACAACAAAGTCTGGCATATCAAGCAGAATGGCTTTCCGTTTCTTTCAACAAAAAATATACATTCTCTCATTCAGATAAAAATGTTCTGTACTCATCTTCATATTTGCGCTTAGCTGCATGACTCTGCTATGATGATTGACAGGGTACTAACGAACTTCATGTCAATCGTGTTACTCAACTGACTAATGTAAATCGTGCAAGAGGTTGTTTAAAAAAAACATAATAATAATTTTAAAAAATACGTATAAAAAAATCAAATTAGATTCTGCAATTGCATTTAAATACAGTACATACCCCGTTATTGCAAAATGATGTTTTGACATTTTAAAAATAAATTGCGATTGTAAACACAGAACATGTGGATAGATTGAAAAGCCGCAGAAGAGCAGTGAAAGAGCCGCGCGTTCGCCACCACTGGTCCAGCGCGTGGGCGTGTCCTGTCTCATGTCATTATCAGATAAGACTGTATGCCTCTCCTTGGATCTATATGTATTACATAAACTGAGAATATTCATTTTTAAATTTATTGAAATTGCGATATTTAAAAGTGGACACTTCAATCTTTCTATAGATATATTTCTCATGTTGGTGTGTGTAATATTCGCAGAGTTTCAGTTCATTTTAGTGACACGTTCAGAAGGATATTGTCGGTTTTGTGGATATTGTGATTGTACATGAATAAAAGTAGACCATTTACAGATTCAAATGATGAACTACACTTATGTGTATGATCAAATATTATTGAGCATTTTAATTTCTTTTCATGGTTACCAGAAAAAAATGCAATTGGACACATCGGCAAACACTCAGTCTCAGAAACCACAATGCTATTTCTGTTCAACTGAAACAACTGCATGATGTGAGAGAGCGCTGCTGCAGTCACTAACACTTCTACACACGTGTTAAGAGCGTTTTCACACTCGGCCTAAACATGTGAGTCCACTCTCATGACTGCTTCTAGGCTTGTTTGTGGGCGGAGCTTATAATTACCAGTTTACTTTCACACAGAGGAATTAATCCTGAGCCGTGGGTCACTTCAGTAATTCCATACATCACTTATATATCTGAACTTTGTTGCGCGGTCATCCTTTTATTTTATTTATGTATTTATTTTACTTAGTAGCTCCAGCACGAAGCAGCCTGTCATCATGGAGGAATACAAGCAAATGAGGAGAGGCATCTCATATCACAGAGGCAGATATGAGACGTGTATGTTTTCTGTACAAACATTACAAAAACATGCTACAACTGCACAAACACCTACAAAATTAAAGGGCATGTAAAAATAAAAACACTGCAAATGCAAAGACGACTATGACTATGGTTTAATTAATTGCTGCTAATATTTACATTAAATGTGAGTTTAAAAATAGAAAAAATTTAGAAAAATGTGTACATTTAGTTTATTTCTCTCTTGGAAACACTGATTGATGTTCTTGTTGATTGGTAATGCCTTGTGTGTGTTTGTGTGTAGCCACAAGCTCAGCACTTCTGATGTAGCAGATCTCTTTTGTGACATTTTCCCCTCTGCAATTTGGCTTTTTTAGTGTTGCTTTTTGTTTTCATGTTTCTTTTAGTATTCGCTTCGACATGTGGATGTGGTTTTATATTTGCAGGCCATGTTCTTAATGTTTCTGCCTTTACTGCTGTATGTATTTTAGTATTTGCAGTGAGAAATCCTGTTAATGTCGTTAAACACTGAACATGATACTTTAAAAAAGTACTGCATTGCTGTCATAAAAAGGTTAATTAATAGATTAAACTTGTTCCTTTGTAAAAATGAGACATTAAATATATAATCTGAATCAATGGTGATGCCAATTGTTTAGAGTCTCTTGTGTGTTTATATACAGGATTTTATGGTAACTAGCGAGAACTACAGGAAAAAATAAACATATATACATAAATCCCTCCTCCTTATACACACTCACTCAATAAACCTATGGTGTGTGTCCTGTTCAGGGTCATTGGAAAACTGGAGCCTATAACAGGGGACTGAGGACACGGGGCGGAGTGTCAATCCATCACACAAGCACACATTATGGACAATTTGTAAATGCCAACTTACATTCTTTGGACTGTGAGAGAAACCCAGAATACCCAGAGGAAACCTACCAAGCACAGAGAGAACATGCAAACACCACACACACACACACACACACACACACACACACACACACACACTGTTCCACTCTCCTCTTCATAGTTAAACATTATCATTTATTACATTACATTCATACTTTCTTATTAACTGTTATATAACATTTTAAGAAGAAGAAAAAAACAGACAACCTTAATGTAAACCTTTGTACTGTCTACATCTTAAATAATACAGAAGAGCGTTTTCCCTCAAGATGACTGATGGTTACGATAAAATACTATGTATACACAGGACTGATAGAGCTCCAGTAGATCATATCTGTAAAGTCATGTGACTCATCACAGCATCAGAATAGACAAGAATTCACTGTGAGCTTCACATCTCATTACAGCTAATGGACCAATCAAATCAGTCCACAGCTTCAAAACATCCAATCAGGCGTGAGTCTGGACCTGGTTTTCTACTGAACACACAAGTTCATTACCTCACTATCACTTTGTCTAAACAGGAACGATGATCACACTCTTTGTGGCTCTTTACTCTCTGCTTTGTCTCTGCACAACTGGTGAGGAACATTTTAAACTTTCATCTAAAATAGTCATTTTACATATTGCCATAATTAGTGACATCATTAAACATTGAATATTAAACACTTTTTTTTTATAGGAAGCACTTCTGATAGCAAGCGGCTTCAGGTGAAAACAGTACAACGTGGAGAAGATGTAACTGTGGAGTGTACCGGGTTCAAAAACAAAACTAATATAGTTTGGTACAGACAAAAGTCTGGAGAAATCCCTCAGTTTTTTGCAAAGGATTACCGTAGCACTCAGGGCTACACATTTGCTGAGGGATTTACTGATAGCCGCTTCAATTTTACCGTAAATGACCAGAAATTTGATCTCAACATTAAAGAAATAAGAGAAGATGATGGAGGAGAATATTTCTGTGGTTATGTGGACGGAACTACACTAAAGTTCACATCTGGAACACGTCTGCAGTTTGAAGGTAAACAGTTTTACTCTGATAAGCTGCTAATTCCAGATCAACACTTTAACCAGAATTATGTGTACATGTGCATTAAATGTTGAATATTTCACATTATTCATATTTAGTATCATTTCTGTTTATTTGCTGCTTTTCCAATTTATTTGTAAAGGTGAAGAGATGAAACCCGGTCCTACACCTGGAACACTTAACAACAACACAGACTCTGTTTCAGACCCGGGTTCAAACAGCAGAAATGGTTTTAATCAAATAGACCCTCTTTTTTTCATTTCTAAAACAAAATCTTTTGTAGTTGACAAATAAAAATCTTGTTAATTAATTGTCCAATATCTATACAAGATTCAGTATAAAATCTTTTTTTTTTTCTTCCAGAAAACAACAATTGGATCTCTGCATTAATAGCCTCCAATATAATATCTGTTATTGTAATCATAATTCTGGTTGGAGTTTTAGTTAAACATCAGAAAAAAGGTTTGTTTATTATTATTATTATTATTATTATTATTATTATATGAAGTTGCCAGCAAAACGTTAATCATTTATGAACATTTAAACTTTACTTATGTGTATTATTGTTCAGGTGCTTCATCAAGTAACCATCAAACTCCCACCAATCAGGTAATCCAGTCTTCTATTCATTGTGTTCTGTTCAATAAAGACACATCTGACCTACAATCCACAATGTACAGAGAATTTTAATAGAAAAAGTATCAATGTAATCATTATTTTTAGTCTTTTAATCCGCTCTGGTTTATAAACGGCTCTTGTTCTTTATCAGACTGATGATGAAGATGTCTTGAACTATGCAGCTGTGAGTTTTGCTAAGAAACCTTCATCCTCCAGAACATCCAGAGACACGAGACATCAAGACGTTTATGCACAAGTTAAAATAAAATAGATAATTAAGTCAGAATCAAAACAGAATGTATTTGACCCCAAAAAAGAATGTGTCATATAGTCAGCCCAGCTTTTGTTGTGAGTGCTATTGCTGTTTCCTTGGAGACTCCTCCTATAATTCATTGTTAAATAATGTAATTATAAATGCACATAATTTACAGGAAATGCCTCATTTTCCACAATTTTCTCGATTTCTTTAACAATTTCTGTTTTTGTAAAGATTCTAAATCTGTTGAATAAAGTAAATCAAAATAACTAAATATTTTGTATTTATTTCATCTATGAGGGGTCAGAAAATGTTGCCGTATTTTATCTCCCTCAAGCTCGGGATTCAGATGGCTCTCATCTGTTCTGTAGCTTCCACCAGGCTGCTGATGGATTTAAAACATTGGAGCTCCTTTTTTTGAAATGCACTTCAGGATGTTTGAGGGAGAGCAGGCCATTTTTCTACATTTACAGATATTTTTGTACATCAATATTTTACACAACTCTTGAGATTTAATTTTATTTTTTTTACACAAAATGCAATCTAATTAGGTTAAATAAAAAAAATAATCTGTAGCTAGATCTTTTAATTATTTTCCCATAAGAATTTATGAAAAATCAAATTATTCATTCTACAGCCCAAAACAATAAATACATAAAAAATATTAATACAATATATAAAGTAAAAATAAAACAAATTAACCTGTACTTAACATTATAAAAAAGTAAAAATAAATTCTGACAGATAAGTGTTTCCGTTTGTGCACGCAGGCGCCGTGTATTTGAATGTGTGTGTGTGGCATTAACCCCTTCCCTCGCCTCATCTTAAACAGTAAAACTCCTCCTCCCTCCCCCCACCTCACTTTTTAAGTTTCACAACAAACGCACACACACAACGGAAACACTTTTAATGGGGGAAAAAAGAAATCTCTCTAATGACCCTTGCGTGAGCACAAACTAACGGAATCACTGCTGTAAAGTAAAAAAAACAACAACAAAAAAAAAAACAAATGAACCAGCCAGCACCTTACCTTTGAAAAGAATTGTGACAGAGCAGAGTTTTATGTGTAAAGAAAGCGTGTTTGTGAAGCCGGGGAGGGGGGTGTAAAGGCGTGAGAGTGTGTGTGCGTGTGCCGGTGTCAAATTATGCGCGTGCACACGCATAGGACGGTGTGTAAGCCTGAGGGTCAGAGACAGTGAGAGTGTGTATGTTGGTATGTGTGGGGCACAGTGTCAAATTACTCGCGCGCACACACATAGAAGGGAGAGGGAGATGTTGATTTATACCAGTAAGAGACGAGCACTAAGACCCAGCAGGGGAGATGATTACCCATAATTCTGCTGCTCAAGAGAAAGAAAAATCATTGACTCAGTTCTGGTCACTTGACGCTCGGTGTTAAAATAAGAGGCTAATCCGTGATGCATGATACTCGGCACTCGTAAACCAAGACTTTTGCTCAGTTTCCAATTCAAAGTTCATTAAGAATATTGCGGCAACACTCGTAAACCGCGTTACTCGCAATCCAAGGTTCCACTGTATATGCTTTGGTATATCTCTAGCTTAAACTGACTTGTCTTGTGGTTCCATTGATGAATGAACTGCATTCAAAGTACAGTGGAACCTTGGATTGTGAGTAATGTGGTTTGCGAGTGTTCTGCAAGACGAGCAAAGATGTTTAATTAATTTTGACTTGAAAAACGAGCAAGTCTTGGTTTACGAGTACCGAGTATTATGTAACGCGCATGCGCTACTGGCTTTGATGCCGAGCATCAGGTGATCACAGCTGAGCTGATGAGTTTTTCTCTCTCTTGCACTGCGGAACTGTGGGTAATCGTCTCCCCTACTGGGTCTTAGTGCTTGTCTCTTACTGGTATGATCAACATCCATGCACGCGTATACTGTTTACTGTAACACTGTAACCACGTGTGTGCGCATATAACATTCTATTTTGTGTTTGTTTGTGTGTGTGTACGGTGAGCGTGTACTGTTTATTATAACACACGTTTGTGCACGTATAAAGCAAAAGCAAGTCTTATTAGAGAGGTTAAAGATCGATTTTCTCTCTCTGTATCAGAGATTGCAGGCATGCGTCATTGGACACTGTGCCCCTTCACACACACCCCTCCTTCTTCTTGCCTACAAACACACACACACACACACACACCCCTCCTTCCTCTCGCCTACAAACACACACACACTCTGCTCTACACAGAAACACTGCTCTGTTGCGATTCTTTTCAAATGTAAAGTGCAGGTTAATTTGTTTTATTTTTACTTTACAGCAGTGATTACATTAGTCTGTGTTCATTCGAGTGTCATTAGAGAGATTTCTTGTTTATTTTCCCGATAAAACGGTGTTTCCGTTTCCGGTGCACACATGTGTGAAACTCAAATAAGAGAGGGGGAGGGGTTACTGTGTAAGACGAGAAGAGGGAGAGGGGAGGGGCTCATTCCTCTCTTACTTTAGCTTCACATACACGCAAACAAACGTAAGGCAGTTGGTCCTGATAACATGTGGTTGTATGGAATTGCTTAGGAGAGATGGCCATAGAGTTTCTGACTAGTCTGTTACCAAGATCTTGGAGAGTGAGAGGATCCCAGAAGAATGGAGAGGAAGTGTATTGGTGCTGATTTTTAAGAGCAAGTGAGATGTGCAGGGCTGTGGCGACTACAGAGGCATGAAGCTGATGAGCCATACAATGTAGTTCTGAGAAAGAGTAGTGAAAGCTAGGTTAAGGGCAGAGGTGAGCATTTGTGAACAGTAATATTGTTTCACACCTAGAAAAGTACAACAGACGCAGTATTTACAGTGAGGTTGCTGATGGGGAAGTACAAAGAAGGTAAATCGCTGGATTATTGAGCGTTTTTTTCGCCTTGATTCTCTCGCGTTTTGTTTCATTGCCTTCACGTTGTCAAGTTTATTTTGATTTCCTCGGTTCTTCGTCTCACGCCTCACGTTTTGGATTGTGTTCGCCTCGCTGCTTGATTTCCCGGCTTTGATTTCGCGCTTCCTTGTTTTGACCACAGCTCTCGTTTTACGTTTTTTGAACTGTCGCTTTGCTGATTGATTTCCCGGTTTCCGATCTTGCGCTTCTCCCCTCCACTACGGCTCTCGATTTGCGATTTGGTTTTTTACGCTCCGCTGACTGATTCTCCGGCTTTTGACCCGTGCCTCCGCATTCCGACCATGCCCCCCGTTTAACGTTGTGATCATTCATCTGCGCTTGGATTCGTCTCGCTCGGCGTCGCCGCGTGACATAATAATCCAGCCGTCGAAATGAATCCAGCAGATTTTGAACGCATGAGATCGGCGCTCTTCTCGGAGATCACCAGCAGGAGCTGCGCAGTGCCAAGCAGACTCTCGCTGACGTCATGACCCAGCTTCAACTACTCCAACTCTCCCCTATTCAGGATGGAGAATTCAACATGCAGCAAGAACCTCGTCTACCTGCCGCTCCCACCTATGAAGGAGACCCAGACACGTGTCGTTCCTTCCTCTCCCAGTGCTCACTGATCTTTGAGCTGCAGTCCTCCACCTTCACCTCTGAACGCTCCAAGGTGGCTTACATGATCACGCTTCTTTCAGGACGAGCCCGGGAGTGGGGCACTGCACTCTGGGATGCCCAAGACCCATGTTGTTCCAACTTTGAGAACTTCTCTAAGGAGATGCGGAGAGTGTTTGATCGTTCATGTCATGGAAGAGAAGCTGGACATAAATTTCTGAAGCTCCACCATGGTTCTCGTTCAGCTTACAACTTTGCCATTGAGTTCCAAACACTGGCTATCTCTTGTGGGTGGAACAATCAGGCATTGTGCGATGGGTTCTTCGAGGGCCTGTCGGAAGCTCTTCAGGATGAGCTAGGCTCCCGGGACCTTTCCCCCTCGCTCCAAGAGCTCATGTATCTGGCGGGCCGGGTGGACTCATGGCTGCATCTCCGAATGTTAACCCCCAAGCTCACGCTCTCCTTACCAAGAGGAGGTGAACAGGAGAGACCTGTGCTACTAGACAGGACCCATAAAGCACCAGAGGAACGACGGCGTTGCCGAGTGGAGGGAGCCTGCTTTTACTTTGGAAAATTGGGCCATTTACTTAAGCGCTGCCCAGTAAAGAAGAGGGCCCCTCAAGTTCAGCTGGGAGCACTCGAGGGCTCGGCTCTAAGAAGACTCCAAGACCAACGCCATCTGCTCCCCGTCTTCCTCATCCAAAAACAACGGACACACCTAGTACAGGCTTTAATTGATTCAGGTTCAGACCGCAATTTAATCAACGCAGCCTCAGCCAAGGCTTTAGGAATCCCCGCGCTGCCCTTGGCAACCCATCTTAAGGTCCAAGCTCTTGATGGAAGCCCCCTCCCATCCATCACCCACAGGACTTTGGACCTGAGGGTCTCTGGTAACAACTTTTAGCGGACCTCACTATTTATCATGAAGGGGTCTCACGCCATGGTTGTCTTGGGCCTGCCCTGGTTAACCCGCCATAACCCACAAATCGACTATACCAGGAACTTGATTTTAGCCTGGGGTGCATCATGCTCCACGACCTGCTTACGAGCTGCTGCCACGCCATGTCCCAGTCCTACATCCGAGAAGGAACCACCAGTTCTCACTCAAGTTCCTTCAGAGTACCACGATCTCAGGGCGGTATTCAGCAAGTATCGCGCCATCTCTCTTCCCCCCCACCGACCTTACGACTGCTCCATTGATCTGCTCCCAGGCACCACCTCGCCTAAGGGCCGTCTCTATTCTCTATCACCCAAGGAACGCGAAGCAATGGACCAATACATCACAGAGTCCCTCGCGGCAGGGATCATTCGCCCTTTCTCCTCCCCTGCGGGGGCTGGCTTCTTCTTCGTGGGTAAAAAAGATGGGTCCCTTCATCCCTGTATCGATTATTGAGGTCTAAATGATATCACAATTAAAAACCGATACCCTCTCCCATTGATGTCCAGCGCATTTGAACTCCTCCAGGGTGCAAAGATCTTCTCCAAACTGGATTTGCAAAACGCATACCACCTTGTTCGCATTCGAGAAGGAGACGAGTGGAAGACCGCCTTCAACACCCCAACAGGACATTATGAGTACCTAGTGGTCTCTTTTGTCTCTTCTAAGCTCTTATCAATGATGTACTCAGGGACTTTCTTAACTCATCAATCTTTGTCTACTTGGATGACATTCTGATTTTTTCACGAGACCTGGAGGAACACCAACACCATGTTCACCAAGTACTTCAGCGTCTCCTAGAGAACAACCTGTTTGTTAAGGCAGAGAAATGCGAATTTCACGTCACGTCGACCACGTTTCTCGGGTTTGTCATTGGCCCTTCAGGCATCAAGATGGAGCCTGCCAAGCTACAAGCAGTGGCGAATTGGCCCACACCCACCTCATGGCAGGAGCTCCAGAGGTTCCTGGGCTTCGCAAATTTCTATCGGCGATTCATTCAAGGCTACAGCTCCATCGCTGCCCCACTCACGGCTCTGACCTCACCCAAAATCCGATTCAACTGGAATCAGGAATCTGAAACAGCCTTCTCTGAGCTCAAGAGGCGATTCACATCTGCTCCTATCCTCACCATCCCAGATGCATCATGACAATTTATTGTGGAGGTTGACGCTTCCAGCACAGGGGTAGGGGGCGTGCTTTCCCAGAGGTCTGGACCGGACAATAAGCTGCACCCCTGCCTTCTTCTTTTTGTTTAACTCCTGCTGAAACAAACTATGGCATCGGCGATCGAGAGCTCTTAGCTATCAAGTTGGCCCTGGAGGAGTGGAGACATTGGTTAGAGGGATCAGAGGTCCCGTTTCTGGTCTGGACTGATCACAAGAACCTGGAGTACCTACGGAACGCCAAGAGGCTAAACCCCCGTCAGGCTCGGTGGTCACTTTTCTTCGCCAGGTTCATCTTTGTCCTCTCCTATCGTCCTTGGTCCAACAACTCCAAGCCAGACGCACTCTCCAGGCAGTTCATGCCCAAACCAGACTCCACTGCCTGTGACACTATCCTCCCTTCTCCCTGCTTGCTTGCAGCAGCTGAATTAGACATAGAAACCAAGGTCAAGCAGGCCCAGTTTCACGAACAAGGGCCCAGTAATGTACCCCCCAATTGTCTCTTCGTTCCCTACTCCCTACGCTCTCAGGTCCTGGAATGGGGCCACAGTTCCAAGCTCTCCTGCCACCCTGGCCCAAGTCCAGCAACGTTTTTGGTGGCCATCATTAAAGGAGGATGTCTCCAGCTTTATGGCAGCATGTGACATTTGCAACGGAATAAGCACGTCAATACAGGCCCTGCAGGCCTGCTCAGACCCTTACCAATCCCACATCGTCCGTGGTCTGACATCGCACTGGACTTCGTCACAGGGTTACCCTCTTCGAAAGGCCACACCTGCATCATGACGGTGGTAGATCGGTTTTCCAAGGTAGCTCACTTCATCCCTCTGCCTAAGCTTCCTTCTGCCAAAAAGACTGCGGAACTCATGATTCTCCATGTTTTTAAGCTTCATGGCCTCCCCAAGGATATCGTCTCAGACCGTGGCCCGCAATTTACGTAACAATTCTGGAAGGCATTCTTTAAGGTTATCGGAGCCACACCTAGTCTGTCCTCCGGTTTCCACCCACAGTCCAATGGTCAGACCGAGAGGAAGAATCAATCCCTCGAGGTCGCCCTCAGATGCATGACCTCCCAGGATGCCACCTCTTGGAGTAAGTTTCTACCCTGGGTGGAATATGCTCATAACTCCCAAGTCTCATCATCTACCGGATTGTCTCCTTTCCAGTGCTGCCTGGGGTATCAACCACCCTTGTTTCCTTCTCAGGAGGAAGAGGTCAGCGTCCCGTCTGCACAAGCCTTCAGCCGGCATTGCAGGAGAACCTGGTCTCAAGCCAGGAAAATGCTACTACGTCTAGGCAGAGCCTACAAGAAGCAGGCAGATCGTAGGCGCTCTCAGGCCCCCAAGTACACGATAGGGCAGAGAGTCATGCTGTCTACCAGAGATCTCCCTCTAAAGACCCTCTCCCACAAGCTTTCCACTCGTTATGTCGGTACCTTCACCATTACCAAGATTATCAACTCCTGTGCAGCTCTTGCTCCCATCAACCATGCGACGAATCAACCCGACCTTTCACATGTCCCAACTACGCCATCTCACTTCAAGCCCATTAATTAATTAATTTATTTTTTCCCACGCTGTCACTTCTCTATGTGCTCATGTTTTCTCCTGCCCATCATGTATCCGTTCCTATGCCCCCGTTTCCTCCCCATCTGCTCACCTGTTTCTCATCTCCTCCACTGATTACTCCAGTGATTTAAGCACACACTGCGCGCTGCTTAAATCGCTGGATTATTGAGTGTTTTTCGCCTTGATTCTCTCGCGTTTTGTTTCATTGCCTTCACATTGCCAAGTTTATTTTGATTTCCTCGGTTCTTCGTCTCTTGCCTCACGTTTTGGATTGTGTTCCCTCGCTGCTTGATTTCCCAGCTTTGATCTTGCGCTTCCTTATTTTGACCACGGCTCTCGTTTTATGGTTTTTGAACTGGCACTTCGCTGATTGATTTCCCGGTTTCCGATCTCGCGCTTCTCCCCACCACTACGGCTCTCGTTTTGTGATTTGTTTTTTTACGCTCCGGGTTTTGACCTGTGCATCCGCATTCCGACCACGCCCCCCGTGACATAGGGAGTTGCATTGTGTCTTTGTAGATTTAGAGAAAGCATGAGAAAGTATGACAGGTTGCCAAGAGAGGAGCTGTGGTATTGTATGAGGATGTCTGGAGTGGCAAATAAGTATGTTAGAGTGTTGCAGGACATGTTTGACAGTTATGAGATGTTCTGCAGGTGTGACAGAAGAGTTTAAAGTGGAGGTGGGTCTGCATCAAGGATCGGCTCTGAGCCCCTTCTTATTTGCAATCGAAATGGACAGGATGACAGATGAGGTTAGACAGGTGTCTCCATGCTATATGATGTTTGCAGATGACATTGTGGTATGTAATCACATTTTGTGCACTGCAGTGGACAAAATGTAGACACTTGTTTTGTAGACAAAATGTAGATTTTGTAGACACTGATGCAAACAAAGTTTTGATTGGCTACTGGAAATTGATTTGCATAGTATAGTAAAATCCAGGCCAAAATATTGGTTCATAAGGTGAACATTTGAAAGTTATTGTGTGCAGTGTACCCTCGCTGGGCCCGCACTGGCATTTTTGCTGGGGTAGGGGAAAAATCTGATTGGTTTATTTAAACCACAGTGCTGTTTTCTGACACATACTCTCTGGTGTAAAATGGAAACTAGAGGACAAACGTCTCAAACCAAATCCCCCTGTGAGGACATTAAGGTTTTTACCACATCAAAGGAGCTGAAACTGCCGGACTCATAGACTGCAGCAGCACTTTGTCTAAACTCTTTAAATAAGGAATTTTAGATACTGTATGTTTTATACAGGTTAATTATTAAATCATTGACCAAAAGGTTTAAGATCATATTTTAATTAATCCCAGTTCTGTCTCTGTTGTTGTGTCCTTTAGGGTGGATAACAGGCCTCACACAGATAGAGCACAGTCTCTAGTACAGTTAGAGACTGAAGAAATAGTGATCTCAACATTCTACATGATATTTTTAGAGAGATTTTTATTAATGAACTCCAGATCTTTTTTGTTTTAGTCTGAGATTCTAACATAAAGACATTCAGACTGTTGAAGTGGCCCAAAATAAGTCAGTGTGAGCTGCTGATTAAACACTCAGTCTCAGAAACTCAGAAACCACAATGCTATTTCTGTTCAACTGAAACAACTGCATGATGTGAGAGAGCGCTAACACTCTCATCAGTAACACTTCTACAAATGTGTTAAGAGTGTTTTCACACTTGGCTCTAAAGACTCGAGTCCACTCTCATGACTGCTTTTAGTCTTTTTTTTTGCGGGGGGGCTTATAATCACAGTTTGAATTAATCCTGAGCCATGGGTCACTTTCAGGGTCAATTATATAAATATCATATCTAATTTCCACATGGAGGGAGGCTCATTCTTTTATTTATTTATTTATTTATTTTTTATTTGGTTTCAGCACTCAAGCAGCATGTCATCAGGGATACCTGTAAACGGGGTGTAAGTAGATTTTCGCCCAGCATAAGATGGGTGTATTTTTCATGCATGTGTAGCAACGTCTGTTTTTATTCATCAGTAAAGATCCACAATTTCAAACACAGTCTGACTGTTACTGTAAAGCCTACCTTATTTCTAAATTTCTACTTTAGACAAATGCTTAGTGAAATGTCCGTACTGAAACTGTACAGCGCCCCTCCAGGCAGGATTACAAGATTGCAGGATTCGTCCCCATGCCGAAGAAGTCTTCTGTGTCCTGTCTCAATGACTACCGCCCTGTTGCACTCACACCCATCATCATGAAGTGCTTCGAGTGGCTCGTCATGAGACACATCAAGACCCTGCTGCCCCCCCTCACTGGACCCACTGCAGTTTGCGTATCATTCAAACCGTTCGACGGACGATGCCATCTTAACCACACTCCACCTGGCACTGACATATCTCGCAAAGAAGGACACTTACGTCAGAATGCTGTACATAGATTTCAGTTCAGCATTCAATACAATCATCCCGCAACACCTGATCGGGAAGCTGAGCTTGTTGGGCCTGAACACCTCCCTCTGTAACTGGATCCTGGACTTTCTGACCGAAAGACCTGAGGCAGTGCGGATTGGGAGCTACACCTCCAGCACCACCACACTGAGCACTGGGGCCCCCAAGGGCTGTGTGCTCAGTCCCCTGCTGTTCACGCTGCTGACTCATGATTGTGTAGCGACACACAGCTCCAATCATATCATCAAGTTTGCGGATGACACCCCTCCTCCGAACGACCAGGTGCTGTGTCTCACTACAGCTGATGTGAGGAAAACTCTATACAAAGTCAACCCACGTAAAGCTGCTGGACCAGACAACATCCCAGGCAGAGTGCTCAGAGAATGTGCAGAACAGCTGGCAGATGGTCTCAACCGACATCTTCAACCTCTCTCTGATCAGCGACTCCGTTCCCACATGCTTCAAGTCTACCACCATCGTCCACATGCCGAAGAAGTCCTATCTCAATGACTACCACCGTGTTGCACTCACACCCATCAGCATGAAGTGCTTCGAGCGGCTCGTCATGAGACACATGTACAGACAGCCTACAGGAAGGAAGTCCAGAGGCTAACAGACTGGTGTAAAGACAACAACCTGTCTCTGAACATCGAAAAAACAAAAGAGATGGTTGTTGACTTCAGGAGGACACGGAGCGATCACTCTCTGCTCAGCATCGAAGGCTCTTCTGTGGAAATCGAGAGCACAAAATTCCTGGGTGTCCACCTGGAGGAGAGTGACCTCACCTGCTCCTTCAACACAAACTCTCTGCACAAGAAATCCCAACAAAGTCTTTTCTTCCTGAGAAGGCTTCCACCACCAGTCCTCACCACCTTCTATAGAGGAACTATTGAGAGCATCCTGAGCAGCTGCATCACGGTCTGGTTTGGAAATTGCACCATATCAGACCGCAAGACCCTACAGCGGCTAGTGAGAATAGCTGAGAAGATCTTCGGGGTCTCTTTCCCGTCTTTCGAAGACATATACACCACACGCTGCATCCGCAAAGCCACCAGCATTGTGGCTGACCGGACACATCCATCACACTCACTCTTCACCCTGCTGCTCACATCCAGACTGTGTAACAGTTTTTACTCACAAGCCACCCGTCTCAACACAAAGGGACTGGACTGTTAAACATACACACACACACACACACAGACACACAGAGACACACACACACACACAAATCATTCAGACGAACTAAATTAGTCTGAATGGACTGAACTGATAAACACACACATGCACAATCACACTAATCTACAGTACAACCATTTAATTTGTTCATACCCACCTACCTGATCTACTATTTGCATTTTTTGCTAAATATTTATTTCACTCGCTATTTGCACACAATATTTTTGTCACAATGTCAATTGTTTACCGCTGCTCTTCCCACTGCCTCAACACATACCTCATCACAAAAAAAAGGAAAAAAAAAAGAAAAGTACTGTAACGTGTTACATTGTTGTGTTTGTCATGTAGCTCTTTGTTTGCACATGTGCACTTTGTTGTCTATTGTGTATTTCTTATATAGAAGTTGTTAGTTTTTTAGGGTTAACTTAAAAATTAAAAAATGTAAAACTGTCATATCTGAGTCAGCTAATTAGATCCCATAGTCAGCTAGCTGGTTCCGGTTAAATTAAGAACACAAAATAAATTATGTTGTTGCATGTATGTAGCACCCTGGTCCTGGAGGAACGTTGTTTCGTTTCACTGTGTACTGAACTGTATATGGTTGAAATGACAATAAAAGCCGACTTGACTTGACTACGTTATTCCTCTTTGGGGTTGTTAGATCTGCTGACCTAAAAGCACTTCATTAAACTTCTTCTATCAGAGAGGTTCCAGCACACAGGACTGATAGAGCTCCAGTAGATCATATCTGTAAAGTCATGTGACTCATCACAGCATCAGAATAGACAAGAATTCACTGTGAGCTTCACATCTCATTACAGCTAATGGACCAATCAAATCAGTCCACAGCTTCAAAACATCCAATCAGGCGTGAGTCTGGACCTGGTTTTCTACTGAACACACAAGTTCATTACCTCACTATCACTTTGTCTAAACAGGAACGATGATCACACTCTTTGTGGCTCTTTACTCTCTGCTTTGTCTCTGCACGACTGGTGAGGAACATTTTAAACTTTCATCTAAAATAGTCATTTTACATATTTATATTATTAACATCATGAAACATTAAATATTAAGTACATTCTTTTATTGCAGTAAAGACTTCTGACATCAAGGAGCTTCACATTAAAACAGTAAAGCGTGGAGACGCTGTAACTATGAAGTGTAACATTAGTGGAGACAAACAAAAAAATAGTTTTGCTTGGTACAGACAGAGTTTTGGAAAAGTGCCTCAGTTTTTGGTGAGACCGTACAGTAACACTCTGGGCTACAAATTTGTTGAGGGATTTACTGATAGTCGCTTCAGTGTTACTGTAAAAGACCAAAAGTTTGATCTCAACATTAACAACCTGAGAGAAGATGATGGAGGAGAATATTTCTGTGGAGAAGTTGATGAAAATTCACTGAAGTTCACATCTGGAACACGTCTGCAGTTTGAAGGTAAACAGTTTTACTCTGATAAGCTGCTAATTCCAGATCAACACTTTAACCAGAATTATGTGAACATGTGCATTAAATGTTGAATATTTCACATTATTCATATTTAGTATCATTTCTGTTTATTTGCTGCTTTTCCAATTTATTTGTAAAGGTGAAGAGATGAAACTCTGTCCTACACCTGGAACACTTAACAAGAACACAGACAGTGATGGAGAAGGTACTGTATGAGTTTTAATCAAATTAACTTCCTTTCAGTTTTTATAACATAATAATTTAATAACATTATATATTTAAATTGTTGACTAATAAGATGTCCCATGAAATATATAACATTTCTAAAGTAAAAATTTTTGAAATGTAAAAAATCTTTAGAGGAATTTAAAGTAGTAACATTTTATATTTATCTAGGTTATGTACATTGTTACACATTAAATACTAAACTATTTTTTTTTGTTACAGGAAAAACTGCTGATATGAAGAATCTTCATGTAAAAACAGTAAAACTTGGAGAAGATGTAATTATGCAGTGTAATATTAATGGGCTCAAAAACAAAAATACTTTCGCTTGGTACAGACAGAGTGCTGAAAAAGTTCCTCAGGTTTTTGCAAGACAGTTCGAGCAGAGTTACACATTTACTGAGGGATTTACTGATAGTCGCTTCAGTGTAGCTGTAAATGACCATATGTTTAATCTCAACATTAATGGAATAAGAGAAGATGATGGAGGAGAATATTTCTGTGGTTATGTGGACGGAACTGTACTAAAGTTCACATCTGGAACACGTCTGCAGTTTGAAGGTAAACAGTTTTACTCTGATAAGCTGCTAATTCCAGATCAACACTTTAACCAGAATTATGTGTACATGTGCATTAAATGTTGAATATTTCACATTATTCATATTTAGTATCATTTCTGTTTATTTGCTGCTTTTCCAATTTATTTGTAAAGGTGAAGAGATGAAACTCTGTCCTACACCTGGAACACTTAACAACAACACACACTCTGTTACACACCAGGGTTCAAACAGCAGAGATGGTAAAGATGAGACTTTTAATCAAATAAACTTCCTGTCAGTTTCTAAAACAGAATTTGCCATATTTAAAGATTTTGTTGTCAATAAATCATCAAAAAAAATTAAGGCTTTCTTTCCTACAGCAGTACTCTATCACACATGTCAGTATCCTGTAGTTTGTTTTAACTTTCTATTATAATTTTCTGTAGTTTTCTGTTAATAAATTGTCCAAAATTTATACAAGTTGTACATTTTCCAGACTTCCTCTCTCGGATTATTGCCTTAACAGCCTGCAGTATAATATCTGTTATTGCAATTGTGGTTCTGGTTGCAGTTTTATTGAAACATCAAAGAAAAGGTCTGTTTTATTATTATTATTATTATTATTATTATTATTTATAGAGTTATGTTATAAATTTGTCATCAAAATGTGAATCCTTTCACCATTTAAACTTTACTTATGTGTTTTATTGTTCAGGTGCTTCATCAAGTAACCATCAAACTCCCACCAATCAGGTAATCCAGTCTTCTATTCATTGTGATTCTGTTCTGTTCAATAAATACACATCTGACCTACAATCCACAATGTACAGAGAATTTTAATGAAATCATTATTTTTACTCTTTTAATCCGCCCTGGTTTATAAAAGGCTCTTGTTCTTTACTAGACTGATGATGAAGATGTCTTGAACTATGCAGCTGTGAGTTTTGCTAATAAACCTTCATCCTCCAGAACATCCGGAGACATTTATGCACAAGTTAAAATAAAATAGAAAAAGAATTTAAGATAGAATCAAAATACAACCATAATGTAGTTTAGAGAAGAATGCAACTTAAATTCACAATTTTGCTTGAACCTTTTTGTTTGTTTGTTTGTTTGTTCAGAACATGGAATTGTTTTCTGTAAAAAGCCTAAATCTGGTGAATAAAGACATTTAAATAAATATTAAATGTTTTGTCAATACATCTGAAAAAGGTAAGAAAGTGTGAGAGTGCCGTTTAAACATATTTAATTACATTCAACAGACATTTAACAAAACTTTATTTTCTGCACTGTTATACAACTAGTGTTAGCAGTCTATGGAAGGCAAAATGCTAATGCAGCAATATGTTTGTAAGATAAGGAACAAAGTGCACAAATATCACAGATATTTGCCTTAAGGAATGCTGAACAGCTGGGGTCCGTTCTTCGTACGTCGCTTGAAACATCCGAGATGGATTGACAGATCTAAGATGAGATCATCGCGCTAATTACGATGCGGCTAATTCGGTTCTTCGACACACCTGTTGTTGATGATTAGTATCGCTGGATTGAGTTGTCTAGGATTATTGCGCGTTCGTGTGTTTGTTTAAAAGGTGATATGCATCGACAATAGAAACACTGATCACAACCCCAGCGATTGGTTGACGAAATGCCAAAAGAGCAGCTCCTTTTTTTCCCCAAGCAGCGCAAAAGCTTTTATTAAAGGGTTATGGAGAATTTCAAACTTTAATAAAGATAATTTAAAATACATTTATTAAATACGTAAGTGCTGCCCGTGTTACATGTTATATGTGTGTATGTATATATACACTCTCAAATCCTATTTGTATTAATTTAAACTTAGCTGAACAAATTTGATAATTTAAGTAATCATAAGTACTGAAGTAACAGTAAGTGTCACCTCAAAGTTCCACCAGTTTAAATCTAAACAGCTCTGGTGGCTCAGTGGGAGGTGCTGCACCTGCCACATGAAAGACCCGGGTTCTATTCCCGCGCTGGATTGAATTTACTTTATTTGCAACACATTCAAATATTGATAGTTCTGTTTAGTTAAAATTACTTTAAAAAAATATGTAACTGATGACCTCAAATATTTTGAGTTTTGCCAACTTAATCGGGTTTACAGTGTAAAAGTGAAGTAGAAGAAGAAGTATAGTAAGAAGTATATTGTGATGCTGTGCTAAAGGATCCTGTCTATCACACAATACACGAGGAATTTGAAAAACTCTGCGTATAATCCTCACACCTTCAGTAACCGGTTGCTCTCATAAACGGACAAGACATGACTGAGACAGATTTGAGAAAATTACCTCCACTTATATAGACGCAATCGGGGGCTAGAATGTTACATATGATTAGACACACACGGAGATTAACACACGAATGATGACCACAGACACACACACACATGTCTACATATACTGTATTTATGTTTAAATACATCCATCCATATATTCATGCAAGATACTTTTCTTTTCCCCGCGGAGTCAGTCTTCTTCTTCTTCTTCTTCTTTGGTGTTTTCCGGCAGTTGGCATCCATCATGTTGCATTACTGCCACCTTCTGGTCATGGTCTCTTTTCCTTTCCTAACGGTTGGCATCCAGCTTTATTGTGCATTACTGCCCCTCTATTCCGGAGTGTGGGTTGGAGAGTAGGGAAAAAAAAAAAAAAAAAAAATTCCCTTCCCCCACTTTCTATCATCTTGATCTTCTTTCTTCCATTTATTCCCCACTCTTTCCTTCAAATCCTATTCATTACCCCTGTTTCTCGTAGATAAGCTATCACTATCCTGTTTTTCCTCCCATTATCTGCCCCTAGCACCTCCTCGAGAGTGAACTGCACCCCTATTTCCCTCAGTCTATCCCTCATGACCTCCCTCTGTGCCTCATAACTCCTGCACCTCATGATCACATGTTCTACTGACTCCTCTTCCTGACATCTGTCACACAGTCCTGTTTGGTGTTTTCCTATCATTTTGAGTGTTTTATTTAATAAGTTATGCCCCAGCCTTAATCTTGTCATCACTACCTCTTCCCTCCTTTTCCCCACTTCCACTCTTTCCTTGTTCACTTTTCCTTGTATCTTATACAAGTGTCTTCCTTTCCTATCTCTGTCCCATCTATCCTGCCACTTTTGGATAATTTTCTCCCATATGATGCTTTTCACCTCTGTTTTACTCATTTTAACATTAACCTCTACATTATCTCTTGTGAGTGTTCCCTTGGCTAATTTATCTACTATCTCATTTCCCTTAATTCCTATATGTGCTGGTACCCACATGAAGATGACCTTAATGCCTTTATTTAGTGTCCTTGTGTACACTTGAAGTACCTCATACAAAATATCTTGTCTTGCCTTTGAATAAAATGATCTTAAACTTGCTAGTACTGACAGTGAGTCAGTGCATATCAGAACCTTTCCTTCCTCATTTTCCTCTACCCATCGTATGGCGTACAGTATTGCCATGATCTCTGTCGTATAAACTCCTATTCTATCAGATGTCCTTTTTCCCCCTTCCACTTGTTTTTCCGGAATTGCCACCCCAAATCCTGTTTTCCCTGTTTGTGGATCTTTGGATCCATCTGTATAAATTACTACATATTCTTTATACTTTTGACTTACATGTATTTTGAATAATGTCTTTAAGTTTTCTTCATTGTTCATTTTCCTTTTTTCCGCCACTAAATACCAATCTACTTCAGGCCATTCCATCTTCCATGGAGCCACTTCTGGTATAACTGTCGTTTCTGTCACTTGTAGCTCAGAGATTTCTAATTCTTTTGCTATTCTATTTCCTATTTTACCAAAGTTCTCTCCGTGATTTTTCCCATTTTCCCAGCATTCTTCCAAAACTTTTTTTGTAATATGTGTTTCTTTATTACCTTTTAACCCTACCCAGTAGTTTGCCATTAGCTGCATCCTCCTTAATTCTAATGGCATTTCCCCGACTTCCACTTGCACTGCCGCTACTGGTGAGGTTCTAATAGCACCACAGCAACACTCTCAAGGCTTGTGATTGTATCACATCCAGTCTTTTTAATGACGATTTGGCTGCTGATCCTATCACTATACTTCCATAGTCTAGTACGGATCTTATCATTGTCACATAAATTCTTCTCAAAGAAGACTTACTAGCTCCCCATTCTCTTCCTGCCAAACATCTCATCACATTTATTACTTTTTTGCATTTGTCCTCCATTTTCTTTATATGTTCTGCAAAATTCAATCTTGCATCAAACGTTATTCCAAGATATTTATAGTTCCCTACTCTCTCCAGTTCTTTCCCATACATTTTTAGTTTAGCCTCCCCCCCCTCCTTTCTACTTCTTTTTCTTGTGAATATTACAGTTTGGGTCTTTTCAATGGAGAATCTAAATCCCCACTCATTTCCCCATTCCACTACCTTATCTATTGCTTCTTGCATTCTCCTTTTTATGTACTCTATGTTTCTGCCTCTTTTCCATAACGCTCCATCATCTGCAAATAAAGACCTGCTAATATCATCTGGAATTGTTGTGAAAATGTCATTTATCATAATAATGAAGAGTATTGGGCTTATCACACTTCCTTGTGGTGTTCCATTTCCAATTGTGTATTGGTTTGACATTTCTGCTCCTATCCTTACTTGAATTCTCCTTTCATACAAAAAATCTTTTATCCAATTAAACATTCTCCCGCCAATTCCTAATTTATTCAGCTTTATTAATAACCCCTCCTTCCATAACATATCATATGCTTTTTCTATGTCAAAGAATACCGCCACTACTGATTCTCCATTTGCTTGTGCCTTTCTTATTTCAGTTTCTAATCTAACAATTGCATCCACTGTATTCCTCCCTTTCCTGAAACCACTCTGGTAGTTTGCTAGTAACCCTCTTTTCTCTAAGGTATATGTTAGTCTTTCTGTTATCATGCGCTCCATTACTTTACACAAGTTGGATGTCAGAGCTATTGGTCTGTAACTTGATGGTTTTGTTGGGTCTTTGGCTGGTTTCCTGATTGGAATCACTACTGCTTCTTTCCATACCTTTGGTAATTTTCCCTCTCTCCAGATTTTATTATATACCTCAAGCAGTTTCTTAATTGCTCCATTTCCCAAGTGTTTTAACATAACATAATTGATCTGATCCTTTCCTGGGGTTGTTAGCCGGGTTCTCTTGATTGCTCTCATCATTTCTGATATTGAGAATGGGTCATTTAGGATTTCACCATTCTCTTCCTCTTTCCTGTCTATTGTTTGTTCATATTGGCCTAGTGTTTCCATCCTTCTCCTTTTCTCTTCTTCAGTCAAGTTTTCTGAGCTGTGTATTTTTGAAAAAGATTTAACCATCATCTCTGCTTTTCCTTTGTTAGTTACTCCTACCTCTCCATCTACTGTCATCACTGGATATTCCCACTGCCTATTATCTCCTCCCATTCTCTTTATCATTGTCCATATTTCACTCACGTGTGTGGATGTTCCTATTTCACTACAAAATTCCCTCCAGCTGTCTCTTTTAGCCTGTCTTACTTTCCTTCTCACTTCTGCCTGTGTTCTCTTATACTCAATCATATTCTGCATATTGTGTGTCCTTTTAACTAGTCTGAATGCTTTATTTCTTTTCCTTACTGCTTCCTGACACTCCTCATTCCACCAAGGCACCAGTCTCCTATTCCCTCTATTTTTTCCTTTTGGGATAGCTTCCTCTGCTGCTTTTAAGATAGCTGCTGTTACTTGGTCGTTGACCTTATTTATACTCCCCTGTACATCTACTCTACTCATTAGTTCTTCACTCAATGCCTGAAATTTTTCCCAGTTTGCTTTTTCTACTTTCCATCTTGGGCTTCTATACTCTCTCGCCTCTTCTTGCCTCCTACCTATTCTGCTTACTACTGGATAGTGGTCGCTACCTATTGTTGTTGATTTCCACACTTCCCAATTACTGTTTCCCGCTAATGTGTTTGTTACTAGAGTTATATCCAATACTGACTCACGTCCTGTTGATAAATTTATCCTTGTGTTTGTTCCATCATTTAGGTTAACTAGATTTTTCTCCTCCATCAGCTCCTCTATTACCCTTCCATTTGCATCTGTTTTGTCACCTCCCCCCCACATTGAGCTATGCGCATTAAAATCTGCACACCAGATTACTTTTTGTCTATCTTGCCCTTGTATCCTACGCAATTTTTCCAATGTCAACCTTTTACATGGATTATAGTAGTTAATTATTGTTATCTGTCCCCCATTTTCCCAAATCTCTACCACAATGTACTCCTGATCCTCACCCTCTTCTAAGACCCTGTATGGTATTCCTTTCTTAATAAATGTGGCACACCCTCCTCCTACCACATCCGTTCTATCCCTCCTTATTATTGTATACCCATGAATAACAAAGTTGAGGTTTGATTTTAACCATGTTTCCTGAATACATACTATATCTGGTCTTTTGTCCAATTCCCTGATGAAGTGCTTAAATTCCTGACCATTTGCTATTAGGCTTCTAGCATTCCATTGTAAAAGTATTACCATTAGAATCAACCAATGCATGCTGTATCTTGACTTGACTGATTGGTAAGGTTTTCCCTTACTTCTTCCCATGTCAGTCCTTTCAGTCCCAAATGATTAATTGCAGCTTTAACCACCAGTTGGATTTTGTCATTCTTTGATTTGACCTCTGCTGTGCTGTTTATCACCCCTGCTATAAATGTAACTAGATCTCTTTTATCCACATACACTCTCTCATTTGTTATTTGAGGTTGCCTTTGCGCTCCCACCTCCCTTTTCTCACTTCTTCCTACTTCACTTCCCTTTGTCATTTTTGCTGCCTCGGCATATGTTATTCTTTTTTCCACTCTAGTTTTTTGGATCTCTATCTCCCTCTTCATAACTTCACATCCACCATAAGCCACATTGTGAGGGCCTCCACAGTTACAGCATTTTGGCTCCACCCCTGTCCCACACTTTCCAAACTCATGATCTCCTCCACATCTAGCGCATCTTCTCTGCCTTTTACATGTTTTTGCAGTATGTCCAAACCTCTGGCAATTATAACATCTCATTGGTTTTGGGACAAACACCCTCACTGAGTAGCTCATATATCCTAGGAACACTTTCTGAGGAACATTCTCTCCTTCAAATTCTATCGCCACCGATTCACTATCCTTTAACACTCCTTCCCTTTTCATTTTTAATCTTCTCATTCTGATTATTTGTTCACCTTTTATATTCTTTTTCAGCTCTTCCATGTTTACATTTATAGGCACCCCCGTTATCACTCCCATGCACCTCCCTCCTTTCTGAGCTCCCACACTACTAGCATTTTCCACCTTGCATTTGTCTATCTCCTTGATTTTCAGAGCTCTTTCCATCTGCTTTTCATCCGCACATCTTATCAACAAGTTTCCATCGCTCAAAACTTTTGCATATTCTATCTCCCCTACTTTCTTTGCTAGTGTATTTGTGAGTAGAAATGGATTGATGCTTTTCATACTTCCTTGATTCTTCTCATTAAACCTTATTATTACAATATATTTATCGTTCCTTTTTTCTTGTGTTAATTTTTGTCCTTCATTTTCACTTTCTGACCTGGATTCCTGTTCCTTTCTGACTCTTTTATTTCTTTTCATTGTTTTTTCCTGCCACTGTTTTCCCCTTTCTCCCCATTCTTCATCTCTTCCTTCATCGGACTCCATATTAATTGCACCTACCTCCAACCCATTCACGGAACAGTCGTGCTCAACCGCCTTTCCTTCCGGGTTCCAACCGCTCCGCCGCGTCTCTGCTCCGCTCTCCGGCATGCTCGCCCCCCACTAGTCGCCTCGCGCGGAGTCAGTCCGTGTCAGTCATGCTCTTTAACCAATCAGATGTGATCTCGCCATTTCAGCCAATCATAACCCGCCAGGAGCGCAGCCTAAATCCTGTTTACATGAAATAAACCTGCTTCCGAGCAGCTTTAAGCTTACGGACATGTTGCTATGACAGCAAGCGCGAGATTCGCTTCGAAGAACGAAACAATCCAAGATCAGGACAAATCCACAACAATCAAATACAGCTATCTGAGTTAGCGACGTACAAAGAACGGATCCCTGCTCTCTCTGTCTTGTTTGATTGCTTCCTGAATACAGGTCACATGACACAACTCCTTTCAGTTTTCTTAAAGGGGCCACAACCCAATTATATACAACAGTAATAAAACAGCGTAAGATACTCAACCTTACAGAATGTGATTTCTTTGTATTAATAAGTTAGACAGAGAGTTCTGCCGTACAGAAAGACAGACAAACATGTACGTGGGCTTCAACCTGAAATAATATTATCACTGATTATATTAAAGATCATCAGAATATTATTAGCTTTAACCTTTTAGCTCTTTCGCAAACTCTTTAACCATCAATAATGGATACATATGCCGACTACGTTAGTATATATTCAAAAGCCATTCAAACCTTGTTTTTGTCAGTGGAAAGCGAAGCGAAGTGAGTTTACATATTTTTGTGAGGTTTTCTGCATTTTATGGAAGAAGCAAGGACAGCAATTTTAAAGGTGCCCAGAGCAATTATGAGTTAAGGTGATGTTTAATGTCAATATATTTGACTTTATTTACATGTCTTTTGTAAATCTTTTGATAGTTTTTATATGCCATAATATGATTGTATTATGGGGGGGGGGGGGGGATATATTATGTATTATGTATTAGTATCATCATTAATTACTAATGGTTATGTCATACAACAATTAAACATTTTGCATATTATTATTATTATTTACATTTACATCTACACAGCCACATAAGATAGTATTTTAGTCACTGGGAGCTAAGTTGTGTGGTGTATTTAAATGAACAGAAGATCGATGTGTTGTCTAGAGCTGCTGTCTTATCTGACGAATTTGTGTTGACTCATAAGACTGTGTTTAATATGCCTGCATCTCATACTAACTCTTCCTTACGCAAATTAAAGTCACGTAACACATCTGCTCAGGTTCGCTCTCCGGTTAGGTCTTCGCCTGAAACCCGTGAATGTTATTATTGTCACGAACAAGGTCATTTAATTGCCTCCTGTCCAATGTTAAAGCGTAAGGTTGCTCGTCAGAAAACTGCTAGCAAAAAGGTAAATGCTGCAGAGCTGCTAGATAAGTCAGTTTCACAGTCTGTTGGTGAGTCTGTGTTTGAGTCTTTCATATCCTCGGGATTTGTATCTTTAGGGGCTGGTCAGACAAGAAACCCCATTAAAATTTTGAGGGATACCGGTTCTGCTCAATCGTTCATTTTGGAGAATGCATTGCCCTGTTCAGAATCGTCTTATTTAGGGAGTGATGTGTTAATTCAGGGTATTGGCATGACTGTAATTCGTGCACCTTTACACAATGTATATTTAGAAACCAAAGGTTTTTCGGGTTTTGTTAAAGTTGCGGTGCGTTCAGCATTGCCAGTCAGTGGTGTTTCATTCATTCTAGGTAATGATCTTGCAGGAAACCAAATTTTGTCACTTCCAGAGGTTGTATCTGAACCCATTAGTGATTGTCCAGAGTTAGAGGCTCAGACATCTTCTGTATTTCCTGCTTGTGTGTTAACACGTGCTCAGCAAAAGAAACTGGGTGACGTGATAGATTTGTCAGACTCTTTAGTTATTAATGTTCCCAAGGCTACTTCCAAACCAGGTGCTAAACTCCGCATAACTCGTGCGAAGCTGGTAATGGTTCAGAAGGCCGATCCTTCGCTAACCCATTGTTTCGAGACTGCAGTGGAGAAAGGGGAGCTGGAGAAGCACCCAATTGTAGCTTATATTTTTGAAAAGGGAGTTCATCAGACCATTCCGACAACACCCTTGAAGGCCATTCCAGGAGGATGATCAGGGAATTGATCTCAATTATTGGATAAATAGTGTGAGGTCTATAGTACCATCGAAAAAGAGACCCCTGAAAATTCTTGCTGGTATTGTTATCTTGTTATCTGGTTTTGTGAAATTCAGTTTAGGTGAACTTAGAAGTTCACATTTATGTGGGGGGGAATGTTACAACCCGCAACATGTGGGGCGCAGTGTGTGTAATTTATGTGTCTGTGTTGCTGCGCTTCGTAGCGTGTGTGTGTATTTTGTATCCAGGTCGCTCGCCGATCCGGATCCATTCCAGATTTTCCGACTGGCACTACACCGGCAACTGCTTGAGCTTCCACCCGTTCGCTCCCGCCCTGAGTGACGTCATCAATCAGCGGACCAATTATAAACCGGAGAGAGACGCGGGAATGGGGAGGCGTGTAGGCGAAGTGTTGGTTGTGTTGGAGAGTTTTCTTGTGATAGTGAAATTTTGAGATTGGATTGTGTATTCTGGTTTTTGACTTTTGGCTTCCATTTTGACTTTGATTCTTGCTTTGTCCTTTTGGTTTGTTTGCTAGCTCTTTGTACATACTGTTTGTTTGTTTGTTTGATTGAATTCACTGTATGTTTGTGCACTCACCGGTAGTAGGGGTGTGGCTGCCCATTATTTTGGGGAAAGGGTTTGTTCACTGTTTTGGGTTTAGGAAGATAGGGAAGGCATCTGTATTTTTGTTTGTGTTTTCTTTGCTAGGTAAGCTAGTTGCTAAAATACAGATACCTTTTTGTTTATTATTTTGGCCTGGGTCCACCCTGAAGCTAAGCCTGGTGTTGTGTTTGTGTGTTTATTTGCATGTGCTATTGGTCAAGCAATACAAACTTCACTTGTTTGTAAATTACCATATCTGTCTTGTTCTTTGTTCCATTACACCACTTTGTTCCACACTCACCAAATAGTTTAAAATAGAACCCCGAAACCAATCATTTGCTGTACGGCCCAACCCTAGACTGGGACGTAACAGCTAACCAAAAACTGAGCCAAATATATATCGGTAGAAATACAGTATGAACAACTACACCACAGCTGATATTGATAACTATCTGTAAGCTACATAAGACATTAGATTAGAAACCATGAGCTGCATGTTCGTGCTAAGCTACATAAGGCAATATGTTAGCATGATAAGCAGAGTTATCTACATGCTACCCTAAACTATGTAAGTGACATTGACAGGCAATTTTTACATAACATGGCAAAAGCTAGCCAAATTGTAGAACAATACAATAATACAGGTAGTCCCCTACTTATGAATGATTTCCGTTCCAGGAGCACATTCAGGAGTCAGATTTGCTCGTAAGTCAGACAAAGTCAGACTTGTATGCCTTTAGAACAAATATACATGTCATGTGCACTCCTAACACGACCGGCACTAGGACCTGGAAGTAGTACGGTCGTTATTCAGGAACCATAAAAGGAGACAAGATGGCTCCACACATTGCTCAGTCATTGAGTTTGCCCATGCTATCGCCGACGCTCTGTCCGTCTAATCGTGAGTACTCACTTTCTTGGGTTTCGCTTTCGATTGAGTGTGTGTTATTAGAACGCGGGTTTATTTGTGTAAACTCTTGCTCTCGCACCGGGAAAGTTCTAAAAATAAACAGCGTGGTTATCCTGCCAGTTCGCGCTACTTCTGCGTTTGGGTTTACACGCTTCCACGCTACAGGGCTAACTGCTAGTCTTCTGGTCCGTCTCCGTTTGTTTGTGACAATACAGTACAATATAAAACATACCAATTGACTTGACTGAATCTGTCCCTTTACCCAACACTGCCATCCTGTGGCCAAAACCCATTTCCATGCCTAAGAAAATTAATCTTACAATGAAATGTAACAGTGTTGTCTCTGTGCCCTTAAATCATGAGGGGAATCCCGGTCGCCCTTTTGTTTCAGAGTGAATTTTCCCATATGAAATATTAGAAACTTCAGTGATTTGTTCCACAACCCAAAAATATTGTACAATTGCAAAAATGACCGTAACAGTACTGGAAGTAACATTGTCAATAAGAAGTACCTAATTTTAATTAGTTTCATAAATGGGACCCCTATATGACTTAAAACAACTCAAAACATTTCTGCTGCTATAACGAACATTAAGAATGATGAACCTCATCTGATTCACTTGTGGGTTGTAAACATGTCAGTAGTACCACTTTGACATCTGTGGGCACATCTGTACCTGGAAAACAAAGGGAAAACATTATCTGACACCATGAACTCTAGCCTTCAGGATGTGTTTCTGCTGCTATAATGAACATATTTAGAATGATGAAATTTAGCTGATTCACTTTTGTTGTGTAAACAAGTGAGTTTACAGTTAGAACTACTGCTTACATACTTAGAACACGAAAATATGAATATACTTAGTGTTAGAATGATGAAACTCAGAGAGCCGCAGTAATAGTTTGATATATGCAGAAATTTATTTACATAAAAAGCAGAGTGGAAACAGTATCTGATGGTGAAAATTCTATCCATTGGTATGTGTTTCCCTTGATATAATAAACATGCTAAAAAGGATAAAATTCTGCTGATCCACCAGTAGTATGGAAACAAATCAGTAGCAACAGTCTGATAGGTGTGGGAACATCTTTACTTAGAAAATCTAAGGAAAACGTCTCAGGTTTTCTAACCCTAACCCTAACCCTGTTAACTGATAAAGCGGGAACAAGGTGCTGCGTGAAAACGCTATGGGAACATCTCTTTGTTCTCCAGTTGTGAAGCCTGTGCATGTCAAAACCGCAGAATATTTCGGCTTATAACCTCTGCCAGGCATGACGTCACCGAATAAGGTGCACCTGCAGGTTATAAATAGGAGTGAACCGGAAACATCCTCAGGTCAATTTTGTCTGAAGGACGTCCAGGCATGCCAGCAGTGGGGCATTGAAACGAGTAGATGATGGCGGCGTGGCAGTAGCACGCAGCGGCCACTCCGGAGCCAAAATGGTGCTACATTGTTTACGTCATGTCGTAGCGATTTTATTTTACAAAGTTTATGGACACCGGTGAAAACGGTGTTCATACTTACCACCGCCAAACATTTTTGCAACTCAATAAACCGGCATATTTCATTCAAGACGAGATGCGGGAGAAGCTACGCGATCTCGGCTTGCTTCGCGAACCAGGCCTCCAGTCCACGGCGTTGCCTGATGCCGGTGGCCGGAGGAGGGGACATCGTAAGCGGTGTGCGAGGAAGCGGAAGCGCGGCAAGCGGGCGGGAGTCTGTGCTAGGCTAAAAACAAACCCTAGCCGGCCGGCTCTTCCGTCCATCATCTTATCTAACGTCTGCTCCCTGGAAAATAAACTGGACTACATCCGACTGCAACAGGCTACACAGAGTGAGGTTAGGGACTGCTGTGTGTTTGTTTTCATGGAGACATGGCTCAGCGACAGAGTTCCAGACACCAGCATTCAGCTAGACGGACTAGCCTCGTTTCGCGCCGACAGAAACGCAGCTCTGCGCGGTAAGACACGCGGCGGCGGCTTATGTGTCTACATCAACACGAAATGGTGTAAGAACTCTGTGCTAGTTTCTAGCTTTTGCTCATCGCTGGTGGAGATTGTGACTGTTAGATGTAGACCTTTTTATTTACCACGGGAATTCACCACCGTTTTCATTATCGGAGTGTACATTCCACCTAGCGCTAATGCTAAAGAAGCGCTCTGTGAACTGTATGCTAAGATCAGTAATCTGCAGAACACACACCCTGATGGACTGTTTATTATTGCTGGAAATTTCAACCATGCAAATCTCAAGTCAGTGCTTCCTAAATTCCATCAGCATGTGGACTTTGCAACGAGAGGGGAAAACATGCTGGATCTTGTTTACACAAACATCCCCGGCGCATATCGGGCAGAGTCCCGCCCCCACCTCGGCTACTCAGACCACATCTCTGTTATGCTAATTCCAGCATACAGACCACTCGTCAGGCGTTCAAAACCGGTTCTGAAGCAGGTGAAAACCTGGCCAGCAGGAGACATCTCTGCTCTTCAGGACTGTTTCAAGAACACTGACTGGAACATGTTTAGGGAGGCTGCAACTTACGGCGACTACACCGACTTGGAGGAATACACGTCATCAGTGACCAGCTACATCAACAAGTGCACCGATGACGTCACTGTCTCCAAGAACATCATCCAGAAACCGTGGATTACTGCGGAGGTGCGTGCACTTCTGAGAACCAGAGACTCTGCCTTCAAAGCGGGGGACAAGGCGGCCCTAAGAACAGCAAGGGCCAAACTGTCCCGGGCCATCAGAGAGGCGAAGCGCGCACACGCCCAGAGAATCCACAATCACTTCAGGGACAGTGGTGGCACACGGCACATGTGGCAGGGAATACAAGCCATCACCAACTATAGGACTTCATCACCTGCCTGTGACAGTGACG
The DNA here is from genome assembly GCA_030347435.1 of Clarias fuscus. Taxonomy (NCBI): domain Eukaryota; kingdom Metazoa; phylum Chordata; class Actinopteri; order Siluriformes; family Clariidae; genus Clarias; species Clarias fuscus. The sequence goes on from CM059229.1 coordinate 1,950,795, forward strand.
GCTCCCTTCCAGATGCGCTGAACAACTTCTACGCACGGTTCGACATGCAGAACGACGTGATGCAGAGGAAGACTATCCCTCCGCCGAACGACCAGGTGCTGTGTCTCACCACGGCTGTTGTGAGGAAAACTCTACGCAGAGTCAACCCAAGATCCAAAATCGGACGCAACCCCCCATCTCTCTTGGGCACCAAAGAGTACCGACTGTAGTAGCCCGACTCTGTCTGGGAGGGGAACATGTTCTATGCCCCCTTTGCCCAGCAGAGTCTGTAACTCCTGGGCCAGCAGATGTGCTCGGTCCGGTTTCACGGAAGTGGAGACCACGCCGTAGAAACGCGGAGGACGATGTGCGAACTGAATCCTGTAGCCTGTGGCTACAGTCCTTTGACCCAAAGAGATACGCCTGGCAGTAGTTTCCACGGTGCCAGCTTCTCCGAAAGGGGCACGAGCTTTGACACTTCGGCTGAATGGGGGGGGTGTTAGGTGTTGGGTATCCTGAAGTGTGGCAGGAGATGCCCGAACACCCAACTTTTCGTTGGAGACCGGCGCTCCCCGAAACACCAGTGGTGGCGGGGATTGAACACCGGCCTCCTGGGAGTGCCAGGGAGGAGGCCCTGTTTTGTGAAGGAAATCCAGGCGCCCCTCCCTTGGCGGAGACACCCCCATAGCCCTTGCGCACGAGCCTCAGGACTTTCTCTTTGAAGAGAGGAAGCTCCTCAGGTCCGTTCTTTTTGAGGCAGATTGAAAAGGGCAGCGAGCCCCACCCCAGTCTTTACGAGGGTGTGCGTCGCTGTTCACGCTCTCCTTCTGCACCTCACACCTAATAGTGGCCAGACCTGGTCAGGACCGGGTGGCCAATGTGCCATGGCAGCCATTGAATGGCCAACAGCACAGACCGTCTGCTTGGTTGCACGGAGAGACAGGTCTGTGGCTCGGCGCAGCTCTGCAAACGCCCTCTCATCAATAACTTCGCCAGTGCTCAGGTCCTTCAGCAAGTCAGCCTGGTAAGCCTGCAAAACCGCCATGGTGTGCAGTGAAGTACCAGCCTGACCTGCTGCCTGAAAAGCTTTCCGCACCAAAGCAGATGTCAATCTACACGGCTTGGAGGGGAGAGTAGGCTTTTTCAGGGAGGATGATGTCCCAGGAGAGAGATAGCCCGCAAGTGTCTCTTCTATCTGGGGCATCATCATATAACCGCTTGCTTTCGCATCAACGATATTCGAATAAGTCAAAGTCGATGGCACAAAAACACGCAATGAATACGGCTTGCTCCATGAAAGAGTTAATTCATCATGGAGGTCACCAAAGAAGGGGAGAAAGAGATACGTTGAGGTTCCTCCCCCCGGCCACCCGACAGAAACCTGTCATCTAATCTCGAGCGCTTGGGGGAATCTCGATTCTGCGGCCAGTCAATATGCAATCGCTCGACCGCACGCGATATAACCTCCAGTAATTCCTCAAACGCTCTGTCAGCAGTGGAGGAGCGTTGTGAGGAGGCTACTTCCATGGAAGCAAGAGAGGAAGTTTCTTCCGCTCCTTCACAAGAAGCACCGGAGTGCACTTGCGAAGCGGAAGCTAAAACTTTCTGATCCGGAGAGAGCGCGAGAGAAAGGGGGAATTCCGTCTCATGCGCGTCTGCCAGATCAGCACGCGAGCCCCAGGAATGCGCCGCGGCTCGCGGTTTCTTTTTAAAGAAATCGAACCGCACGCAAAGCACCTTAATAGGAGAAGATTACAGTACTCACAGTCTCCCTGAAGCCCAAGGCGAGCGTATTCTTCCCCCAAGCACTCAAAACAAAATTCGTACAGATCGCCCGCCGCAAGAGATCTATCACACGGAGGCACACATCTCTTAAGCAACTCCTCCATATCGGTGAGTTATTGCTGTTTTTTTTTTTTTTTTTTGCTTTTGTTATCGCTTGCACACACACGCGCAAACACAAAGCGGTCCTGAAGACAAAAAGATCTGAGGATGTTTCCGGTTCATTCCTATTTATAACCTGCAGGTGCACCTTATTCGGTCACGTCATGCCTGGCACAGGTTATAAGCCGAAGTATTCGGCGGTTTTGACATGCACAGGCTTCACAACCGGAGAAAAAAAGAGATGTTCCCATAGCGTTTTCACGCAGCATCGAGTGAAAGGGAACAGTATCTGATAGTAACAAAGTCATATTTCTTGACAAAGAGACATTTCTTCTCAAACATGTCACAGTAAAGTGGAGCAAAACCGTATGTACCAAAATAGAGAGCTGTCAGATGCAGTCTCAATACATTAATAATATTATTTATAATTATAATTATTAACAATAATAATAATAATAATAATAATAATAATAATAATAATAATGCAAGATAATTAACATTTAATGCCATGATATCAACTCAGTAGGTTCACAAACCCAGACTGTGTATAATGGGATCAGCACTAGTACTGGTCTATGTTTTATAAAATATAAAATGAAAACAAGTTTCCAAAGAATTAACAAAGAAAATTATGTCATTTGTGAAATAGCATAAATAAATCATGGGTTGTGTATATAGTGATTAAAAATTATGTATTATTATTTGCGGAGTTTGAGTTAATTTTGCGTCTAATTTCTCTGTAAAATCACATCCTAGCATTTGCAAAGTTCAAAGCCAATTATTTTTGCAAAATATCTGCCTTGCACCTGCCCCCCAGTGCGGATGCAACTTAGTCAAACTTCTAAACGATTCAAAATATAGATATTCTTTCAACATAGCACGATAAGACAGCACATTAAAAAGTATTAATTTCACCGATAAATAAACTTTATTTAAGCTGGTTTGCATTACAGATGTGTGAAGGGGCGAATGTCTATTACCGTCGCACTCACCGCCGCGACAAAACGACAGCGGCCAAAATAAATCATTTGCATTTCAAGGCAATTCGTGAAATGACCGCCAGGTGGCGCAAAGTGACATTTTCCATCATCTCGGTTTTTTAAAAATAATTAAGTCATAAAAAAGTCTAAACAATATGCTGTATCGAAGAAATACTACAGTAATGGTAATTTCCACATCTGTATATTTTATACAACAAGCGTGAAAAATCTTAATCAGAGCTATTGATATTTGCTGTACAATAGTGTAATGAGTAAAAAAAACATTGAAGTTGAACATTAAAACAAGTACAATACACTGTAAACCCTAATGCTCAAAGTAATTAAACACATTGAGTACTGTTAACCTAAATAATTGAATGAGTAATGTTTCCACGTTTATGTGATGTATTCCATTTAAAAAAAAATAATAATAATGTGCGCCAAACAGCAAGCACTGGCCGGATGCCAAAAACACACTGCATGCAACAAAACCTTTAACCTGCGCCACACCACACCGTAACACTATACAACAATTACGCTATAATTATTTAGAATATTTACATAGACAAAGGAAAGAAAGTTGGAAAAAGCACTCATACAAACGCTCACCATGCCCACTCACTCCCAGCATGCCCTCAGTGAAAGAGAGAGAGAGAGCAGTTCAGTGTGTGGAAAATGTTGCTAAAGAACTCACTTAGTAGTAGTAATGAACATGTTCCCTCACTCGTTCATCGTCTATACCACTTTATCCTGTATTCAGGGTCGCAGGTCTGGAGCTTATCCTAGTAGACTTATGGCACAAGACAGGATACACCCTGGATGGGGTGTCAATCCATCACAGGGCACACACACATACACACATTTCACGCAATTTGGGAATGCGAGTTAGCCTAAACTGCATGTCTTTGGACTATGAGAGGAAACCAAAGTACCCGGAGGAAGCCCATCAAGCATGGAGAGAACATGCAAACCATGCACACAGACCCTGAGGCCGGAATTGAACCCAGGAACCTGGAGGTGCAAGCCGTGCCACCGTGTCACCTTATGAACATCATCATATTTGCACTTGCCCGATTGGACAACTGCTTTCGAACAATGATAAATGTGGAGCCCTGGGGACGGGCTTGTTTATTTTGTGAGGCTTTTTTCCAACCTGTATAGTGAGCATATCAGAACGTCCACCTATAGATGCAGTGTTGCAGCAGTCTGAAACATGAACTGCAGCAGACATTGCATATCATCATCTATATAGCAGATATAATCATTAAATAGTGCAGGTGATGAATGAATAAAGAAAGAGTAAAAACATCTTCATGTAAAATTACAATGTGTGTGAACTTAACAGCTCTGGGTGAGATAATGTTTTTCATCCTGAGTTGAACTTTTACAGGTTATAACTTTTTTTAAAGTTATGTTTGTGATGAGCTGTATGAATTCTGAAACTTGTTATACTCTTTACTAAAGTTTCTAAATAGTAAAATATATCTCTGAGTTTTAACCTCATAGCATTAAACTTAAACCCACTCCAGTAACTGAAACTTTAACCAGAAATGATCCCTTAAAGCCCTGATAAAGAAATAATCAAACCACAGTGATTAACACTGACACACACTCTCTGGTGTGAGATGAAAACTAGAGGACAAACGTCTCAAACCAAACAGCAGCATGAGGCCATTAAGGGATTTAACCACATCATTGGAGCTGAAACTGCCGGACTCATAGACTGCAGCAGCACTTTGATATAAATACTTTTGTTTTATATAAAGTAAGATCTTTGATTTTGGTGGCACCACAGACACACAGACACGAGGTGAGGTCTTATGAGAAAAGGGTAGTTTTATTTGGAAAAATAGAAAAAGGGAAGGAAACTGAGGAAGAAGAATGGAAAGAATGGGAGAAAAGTAGTGAAGATTGCACGTGCTGGTCCAGGCAGTGCCCAGCTAGCAGAGGGGCGCTCAGCTGGTAAGTGTTGGCAACAACGGAGTGGCAGAGTGTGTCCACATGGGCAGCGGTTCCTGTTGACCCTTCAACAAAGCTTTGAAGGTTAAGCTGGCACTACCCAGCCATTCAGACATTCAACTATTGTCACCACAGGGAATCTCTAGCTGCTTTCCATTTGGAAGTGTACAGGGTGCTCCCCACTCTCTGCTACGTGTGCAGGGAATGGTGGTGAAGGGGACAAAATTCCACCATTTGGAAGCCTGGGTCACTTCCTCTGTGTGATACCATGGTAACATAACCACCTCGGATACTTGTTGCTGCTGCTGTGGAAATTTGACACTACAGCTGGAACAGCTGTTCGCACTACAGCTTAGTGGCGATGACAATTGCCTTTACCTTTCTAGTTGGCAGAAGTAAAAAGTGCTGCGGCGGCTCCTGCAGGCCTTTCCTCAACTTCGGTCAATGCCGCACAATGACATTAAGCATTTCCACCTTTGAAGTTCCCAGGGCGCATGGCATTGCCCTTCTTATACGCTGCTTTCCTGCTCAGGAAGATGCATTAGTGGTGTCCCATCTATCCACCTTTGTGCCGTGAGCTCAGCGGTGTTCAATTCATTGGCTTTTGTGCTGGAAAGAGGTTAATTAGTGCTGCTGTGAGCTCGAAAAGGTGAATTAGTGGTGTTCAATACATCCGCTGTTGTGCTATAAGCTCAAAAAGGTGAAATTAGCGGTGTTCAGTCCGTCTGCCTTTGTGCCCTAAGCTCGGACAGGTGAATTGCCAGTGCTCAGTTCATTTACCTTTGTAAACTTTGTTAAACGAGCTCAAACAGGTGACATTGCGGCACTCACACCACTTGCCTTTATACAATGAGCTCTAAGTGAACTGGCGGCACACAATCCTCTTGCTTTTATCCACCGAGCTCAAATAGGTGCAATGGCAGCACTCAGATGAAATGAACTCAGACAAGTGAAAGGGTGCTATTGTGTGCTTATGCTGGTGCGGCAACAGCACAGCGTCCCCAGGCTGGCATGATAACAGCTTAGAGTGCACGAAACATCCTCAGATCTTTTTGTCTTCAGGACCGCTTTGTGTTTGCGTGTGTGTGTGCAACAGAATCACGGTAGGAAAGAAAAACTTTACTTACCGATAATGGCAGTTCGCGCGCGGCTCGCTTTCTTTAAAGAAAAACCGCGAGCCGCGGCGCATTCCTGGGGCTCGCATGCGTATGAGATGGGATTTCCCCCTTTCTCTCGCGCTCTCGTCGGATCAGGAAGTGTTTAGCGTCCGCCTCTCAAGCGCTCTCTGGCGCTTTTTGTGAAGGGGCCGAATAGATTTCCTCTCTCGCCGCAAAAATAAATAAATAAATAAAAGCCTCAACGAGGGTCCCCCCCCCCTTTTTTTGGCGACCTCCATGACGAGTTAACTCTTTCATGGAATACGCCTTATTCATCCCCTGTTTCTGATGATACCCCAGAGACCCTTGCGAGCTATCTCTCTCCTGGGAGCTCATCCTCCCTGAAAAAGCCCACATTGCCCACCAAGCCATGTAGACTAACATCTTCGTTGGTGGGGTCAGGCTGGTGCTGCTCTGCACACCATGGCAGTTTTGCAGGCATACCGAGTTCACCTGCTAAGAGTTCTGAGCACTGGCGGGTCTATTGATGGCACCTAGCCACAGATTTATTTCTCTGTGCCACCAAACAGACGGCCCGTGCTATCGGCCGTTCTTTGGCTGCAGCGGTCGCCACGGAAAGACATCTGTGATTTAATCTCAAGGGCATCGAGGTCAGGGATCGCGTTTTCCTCCTTGATGCCCCCCCCCCCCCCCTCTCGCCTTCCGGCTCCCGGCTGTAAACACCGCCGCCACTAGGTTTGGGAGGCGAAGCTCTACGAGCAGACCTCTGTGAGGTTTCTCCCTTGCCGTGCTCAGGAGTCGGGACCGTCGGTCACCCAGTGCCGACCAGGTCTGGTCCCCATGAGGCACGAGGTGCAGAAGGAGAGTGTGCCAAGCCAGCTACCCCCTCGTAGAGACAGGGGAAGGACTCGTCACGCTTCGCAATCCACCTCAAAGAAAAAATAAAAGCACCGGACCTGAGGAGCATTATCTCCGCCAAAAAGGAAGCCCCGAGGTTGACGTGCCCAGGACCACGGGGGTGTCTCCCCCTGGGGAGGTACGTGTAAAAATTCCAATAAGGGATAAAGACTCCTCCCTGGCACCCTATGGGGGCCGTTGTCTAATCTCCGCCACCACTGGTGTTTCGGGAAGCAGCGGTCTCCAGCGAAATGTTAGGTGCTCGGTTCCTTCCTGCCTTGTTTCAGAATGCCTGACACCTAAACCCCCCCCTCCGTTGCACATCTTTCTCTGCGTTTTCAATGACGTGGTCTTCACTTCCATGAAACCGGAGCGAGCACATCTGCTGACTTGGCAGTTACAGAATGAGTTTGCTGGCAAAAAGGGGCCATAGAGCATGTTCCCCTGCCAGACGAGACATGGGGGGTTGCGTCCAAATTTACATCTTCTTGGGCTGAACATCAAAATGTTGACAGCCAAAATGATTGTTCTCAAATTCAACCAGATGTTTGGTTTGTGACGGTCAACCTGAATGCATATTTTCATATAGAAATATTGCCACAACACAAGAGGTTCCTGAGGTTTGCTTTCGGGGGCAAAGCTTACCAGTATCAGGTCCTTCTATCTGGCCTAGCCCTGTCACCCCGCACTTTTAAAATGCACGGATGCAGCTCTGGCTCTATGATTCCAGGGCATCCATATTCTGAATTGTATAGACGACTGGCTGATCCTAGCTCAGTCTTAATAGCTAGCGCTTTGACATCGGGATGTCGTCCTAGCTCATCTCCATTCTTTAGGATTGAGACTCAACCCCACGAAAGGCGTTTTCTTTCCTGTTCAGAGGACAACATATTTGGGTGTCACATGGGATTCGATCACAAGGTGGGCACAGCTGTTTCCCACTTGTGTCGAACCCATCCTCCAACACCCTGAAGGAAATCAAGCTAGGCCAGAAAGTGACTTCATCACTATCAAAGATCTTTAGGTCTCATGGCAGCTGCATCCACGGTGATGCCTTTGGGCCTTCTGCACATGAGGGCGTTGTCAGTTGTGGCTAAGAGCCAGGGGATTTCACTCAAGGGCCAATCCCCAGAGGCTAATAAGGGTTACGCGCTGGGGCTTCGTACCCTTTCTATGTGGTTCAGACCCCGGTTTCTGACTTTGGGTCCCACTTTAGGTCTGCCTTGTCGTCGCAAGACGCTAACGACAGATGCTTCCCTCACGGGCTGGGGTGCGGTCTTGAATGGCCGTCCAGCACAAGGGAGCTGGAGAGGTCATCTTCTCGCATGGCACAGCAATTGCCTCGAAATGATGGCTCTGTTTCTGGCCCTGAAACACTTCCCCCAGCAGTTGAGAGACTACCATGTCCTAGTGCGGGTGGACAACACTGTGGTAGTCTTGTACATAAATCGCTAGGGTGGACTGTGCTCGCGTCGCTTGAACAAGCTAGCACACCAGGTTCTGCTTTGGGCACAGGACAAGTTCCTGTCCCTCAGAGCGATTTACATTCCGGGGCACATGAATGTAGGAGCGGACTTGCTATCCAGACAAGCTGTGACACATGGGGACTGGAAACTCCACCCCCTTTACTACTCTGACTCCTCCAGCTCTCCTGGGTCTGGACGCCATGGCCCACACGTGGCCCAGATTACGCCTTTATGCGTTTCCTCTGATAGTTCTGCTCCCAGGAGTCCTGGCGAGGGTCCGTCAACAGGGTGGCGCCTCTTATCGATAGCGCCCCAGTGGCCGACCAGAGTGTGGTTCTCGGATCTAATATATCTCTCAGGCGCAGGAGACAATATTTCATCCCCGGCCCGAGCTCTGGAACCTTCACGTTTGGCCCCTGAAGGGGACCAACTAAGACAAGCTGGTCTTCCAGCCAGCGTAATTGAAACCATTTCAAGTGCCAGGGCTCCCTTCACTAGAAGAACTTATGCCCTCAAATGGAGTGTATTTGAAAGTTGGTACATGATAAGCATGTAGACCCAGTCCACTGCTAGATTGTTTCAGTGCTGGAGTTTCTGCAAGACAAGTTGTCCTCTGGCTTATTCCCTAGTACTTTCAGAACATACATAGCCACTATTTCGGCACGCTCTGACCGATGGGATTTCTGTGGGAAAGCACCATTTAGCTGCCCGTTTTATTCGTGGAGCTAAACGGTTGAGGCCGCCCACTAGAGCGACGGTCCCTTCATGGGACTTAGCTAGCGTATTCGAAGGCCTGGCTGACACCCCTTTTGAACCACTAGAGTCAGCGCCTGTCAGGCTTCTGTCTCTTAAGATGGTTTACTTATGGCTATTACTTCTTTGAAGAGGATTGGGGATCTGCAGGCTCTGTCAGTCTCCCCATCCTGACTAGACTTTGCCCCTGGGCTAGTCAAAGCTATTCTGCATCCTCACCCAAACAATCTTCTCAAGGTTCCATTCTCGACCATGCACCCAGTCGTTCTCGAACTCCGGAGCAGGAAAGACTTTACTTACTGTGTCCAATACGTGCTCTTCGGATTTCCGTCCACCGCACTAGCTACTGGCGTAAGTCAGAGCAGCTCTTTATTTGCCATGGGTGTCGCAACCGGGGGGCGGCCACCACTAGACAGACTCTGTCACACTGGGTGAGAGATGCTATTGCCCTAGCCTATGAGGCGCGTGGTCACACTTCGCCTCTGGGAATGAGGGCTCATTCAACCAGGGGGATTGCCTCATCAATTGCTCTGGCAAGAGGCGTCCCCCTGCAGCAGGTGTGTGATGCGGCAGGCTGGACCTCTGCACACACATTTGTTAGATTTTATAGTCTGGATGTCAATGCTACTCCGGGCTCGTGGATCCTTGAGTCCTAGAGCTACGTCTGAGACGTCCTTGGCTATTGTGCACACACGCTACACAACCTGGGGGTCCAGACACTTGCAGTGCGGCGGCGTTGGTATTCTCGTTCCCATAGCGTTTTCATATGGGTTTTGAAATGGGTTACTTTTGTCTCGGGTTACTTAGCTGTAACCCTGTTCCCTGATAAAGCGGGAACGAGATGCTGTGTTTCAATGCTGCACTGCTGGCGTGCCTGGACGTCCTTAAGACAAAATTGACCTGAGGATGTTTCCGGTTCACTCCTATTTATAACCTGCAGGTGCACCTTATTCGGTGACGTCATGCCTGGCAGAGGTTATAAGCCGAAGTGTTCGGCGGTTTTGACATACACAGGCTTCACAACCGGAAACAAAGAGATGTTCCCATAGCGTTTTCACGCAGCATCTCGTTCCCGCTTTATCAGGGAACAGGGTTACAGCTAAGTAACCCGAGACGTTCCTCCAGGACCAAGGTGCTACATACATGCAAACGACATAAATTTACAACACAACATCATAAGTGAGCAACGCAGATTTTACATTTTTAAGTTAACCTAAGCTATCAATTTTTATACTACACTGCAAAATTCCTAGTGTTGATTTAACACCCCAAGTGTTTGCATATGACTTAATGGTCACGGATGTACTCTGAAAGTGTTAAAACAACACTCTGGGTGTTAATTCAAGACTAAGGATTTTGTTGTGTAGAAGAGACAACACACAACAACGTGCATGTGCAATTGTGCAAACAAGAGCTACATGATAACAACAACGTAACACAACAATGTAACACGTTACAGTACTGAAATGCCTTTTCTTTAGTGATGAGGTATGTGTTAAGGTAGTGATAAAAACAGCAGTAAATAATTGACATTTGTCAAAAATATTGTTTCTGCAAACAGCAGACTGTATGATGAGGTAGGAGTTGAGGTAGTGGGAAAAAACAAAAAAACAAAGTGTGCCGTTTGGTCCATGCTCGAGGCTTTAGAGCGGCAGAGTGGTTTCTCCTCCGGCCTTTTAATGCGGCTTTACTCTCTGTTCGCTCTAGCGGCCAGCCTGCCCCGCCCAGCCATTCATTGGGATGGCCACGGCATGAGCCCTCGTGACTTCTGTCATCCGGGCAGCTCACCCCGAGTGGGGGTTTAGTGGAAAATTAATGACAAAAATAATGCCTTTTCCTTATCGACAGTTGAATCATGTAAGCTGGTGCTAGAAGTCCTTGTAGCACGTAGCATAGCTACAGCCATATGCTGCTCTCACTTTTAGCATTTGCCACACAACAAGAGGCTCTAAGCCGAAGTTATTTTAGACGACATTCTCCACCCTGCTTTTAGAATATGGCAGGAAGATGAGATCTATTATTCACTCCTCGCCAGCCATGTCAAATATAGCGGCCCCGCCCATTCACACAGCTGCAGAAGGGGATGGAGCCTCTGTAGGGAGCCTTCAGAGTGAGGGAGAAGCAGAAACATCTGGACACATACCCGTTACAAATTCACACTGTGACAATTCTAATTTAAATGTTTAAATAGATGTTGATCCACTAGGGGGTGTGTTCACATGCGTAAAGCATTTAATCAGAATATAACCCTTTTTCCTCTTGGAAACTCATTACATTATTTAAACACTGCATGGGGCAAACAGGTGCAAAAATAAACTATTTATTGCATCAAGAGAGAAACAATCAGATCAGTTACTATCAGTTTCTATTTGCATTTGTCTTGTTTTGGACAATATATCACAGTCGTCAAAGTGGAGGAAAGCAAGAGGAGACACAGCCACAGAAAGGGAAAAGGCTGCTTCATCAACGTTACAGCCCCTGTTCCCAGTCAGGAGAGCTGCAAAGACATTGGATTATCACGTTGACTCCTGTGCCTGTGGCCTAAAGAGAGCTGAATGAAGTCGACTAGCCGCGTCATTGAGGAGCATGTGAGAGCCGCCGTCATCGCAAGTCCAGTCGGCTACTCTGTCGCCATCATAGCTTACTAGCAGCAAGGAGAGTGCTTGACTCACACCAAAACAGCGACACTGAAGTCATCAAAGTGGAGGAAAGCCGGAGGAGACACAACTGACATTAATGTTGGTGCTGACGCATTGAACCTGACATCACTTTTTTAGTTCAAGATGAGGAAGTGTATTAATTCTGTAACTTAAATATATCGCAGTACAATCATTAAAAATTGTCTCAATAGTGAAATGTGTTTATGAGTTTCAAGTTTACTGCATCAAATTTAACCACAGTAACTGAACCTTTAAGCTGAAATGTTAATCACCAGTCTCTATAAAAGTCTAACATCTCTTACAGCTCTGATAATGAAAGCAACAAACTCTTTAGTTTATAGTTTATCTCTCACTTTAAACCACAGCGCTGTTTCCATTAACAATGACACACACTCTCTGGTGTGAATCCGAAACTATAAAAAACACACGTCTCGAACCAAACAGCAGTGTGAGGACATTAAGGTTTTTACCACATCAAAGGAGCTGAAACTGCCGGACTCATAGACTGCAGCAGCACTTTGTCTAAATGCTTTATATAAATACTTTTGGACCTGTTTTATACAGATTAATAAAAAAAATATATCTATCAAAAGATGTGAGATTAAACTTTAACTAATCCCAGTTCTGTCTCTGTTGTTGTGTCCTTTAGGGTGGATAACAGGCCTCACACAGATAGAGCACAGTCTCTAGTACAGTCTGAATAAACAGTGATCTCAACATTCTACATGATATTTTTAGAGACATTTTTATTAATGAACTCCAGCACTTTTGTGTTTTAGTCTGAGATTCTAACATAAAGACATTCAGACTGTTGAAGTGACCCAAAATAAGTCAGTGTGAGCTGCTGATTAAACACTCAGTCTCAGAAACTCAGAAACCACAATGCTATTTCTGTTCAACTGAAACAACTGCATGATGTGAGAGAGCGCTGCTGCAGTCACTAACACTTCTACACATGTGTTAAGAGCGTTTTCACATTTGGCCCTGAATATTCGAGTTCACTCCGATGACTGCTTTTAGGCTTGTTTGGGGGCGGGTCTTATAATGACAGGTTTACTTTAACATGGAAGAATTCATTTTGAGCCATAGCTCACTTCAATAATTCCACACATCACTTACTGTATATGTCTGCAACTTTGTTGAGAGTTCATCTTTTTATTTTATTAATTTATTTTACTTGCAGCACGTCAGCAGCCTGTTATCATGGAGGAATACAAGCAAATGAGGATCTGTTCTGGTGATAGAAGATTTTAACCACGGAGACTCCAGGACCCCCATGACCCTGTATACACGATAAAGCGATATAGACAATGAGATGATATCAGACATATATATTTTTCAATGTTTTCTGTATGAACCCTTGTACCACAAGGGGGAGCTCATTATAGTAACTTACTATATTATAGTAAGTTATAGTCCAGTACTACCAAAGTGTTGTTTTATTAATAATGTATGGTAGACACTACTGACTCTATCTACAAAATTCAATGTACAAACATTATGGAAATGAGCTACAAATACACAAACACATATAAAATAAAATCTCATGCAAAAAGAAAAACACTGCAAATCCAAAACCATATATGACTGGTTAAATTAATTGCTGCCATTATTTAGTATGTGAGTTAATTCTGAGTTAATGTTTCAGTCATCTAATACAGGAGTTCTACTGACTTGGAGAAAAAAAAATAGTAAATTTTTGTTTAACTCTGGGAAACACTGATTAATTTCTTGTTTATTTGTAATTCCTGTTAATGTCGTTAAACACTGAACATGATACTAAAAGGAAAAGTGCATTGCTATCATTAGAGAGTTAATTAACAGGTTAAACTTGTGGATTTGTAAAATTAAGACATTGAATATATCATCTGAATCATGATTCTTAAGTGGGGAAAGACCTGCTTCCAAAATTGCTTCTCCAGTCTCCCACTAAAATCACACGATCTCAGCCTGCAGTCAACGTCAATAGAGAGTCCTTTGGATAACCAATCTGTGGAAATTCCTCACCAATATTCCTCCTTTGCAGATGTCTTCTGTCCAAAGAGGGCCACGCAATTACCACCACATCGGCCATGGGACTGTGCAATTGATCTTCTTCCTGGAGAACCACTACCTCGTGGCCGTATTTACCCACTCTCACTCCCTGAAAGAAAAGCCATGGAAGAGTACATCACTGAGGCTCTCCAACAAGGTTACATCCGGCCGTCCACTTCACCCGCTGCGTCAAGCTTCTTCTTCGTGGCCAAGAAAGGAGGCGGGCTTAGGCCTTGCATAGATTTTCGGACCCTCAACACAGCCACCGTAAAATTCAGGTATCCGTTACCCCTAGTCCCAGCAGCCTTAGAGTGTCTCCGTGAAGCCACCCTCTTCACCAAACTAGATCTCCGGAGTGCCTACAATCTAATCCGCATCAGAAAGGGAGATGAGTGGAAGACGGCATTCGTAACACCAACCGGGCACTACAAATATCTGGTGATGCCCTATGGCCTTGTCAACGCCCCAGCCGTCTTCCAAAATTTCATGCACAAAATACTCTGTGAGTTTCTCCACCAGTTTGTCATAGTATACATTGACGACATTCTCATCTTCTCTAAGTCCGAGTTCGAACACCGCCAACACGTCACGAGGGTCCTCCAACGTTTACGGAACTTTCAACTCTTCCTCAAAGCCGAGAAATGCTCCTTTCACAAAACGACAATCAAGTTCCTTGGATATGTCATTGACCGAAATGGAGTAAGGATGGACGAGGAGAAAGTATCTACCATCTCCACCTGGCCGGAACGAACCACAATCAAAGAACTACAGTGCTTTTATCGAAGTTTTATTGGCAATTACAGCATCACAGCCAGCCCATTAACCTCCTTACTACGTGGCAAACCCAGGTTGTTGAAGTGGACGTCTGCTTTCCCGGCGACTCAAACAAGCCTTCGTATCGGCACCCATCCTCGTTCATCCTAACCCAGAGCTCCCGTTCGTGGTGGAGGTGGATGCCTCAACAACCGGAGTAGGAGCAATTCTCTTGTCATAGTATACATTGACGACATTCTCACCCACCAACACTACATCCATGTGCCTTCTTTTCAAGGAAGTTCAACACAGCCGAAGTGAACTATGATATCGGAGATCGGGAATTGTTGGCCATTAAATTGGCTCTTGAGGAGTGGAGACACTGGTTGGAGGGGGCAGCACATCAGTTCTCGGTGCTCACAGATCATAAGAACTTGCAGTACTTAAAAGAGGCAAAGAGACTCAACCCTAGACAGGCAAGATGGGCCATGTTCTTTTCTCGTTTCTTCTTTAAGATCTCCTTTATTCTGGGTTTGAAGAACACCAAGGCCGATGCCCTCTCCAGACTACATGCCCCCAACGAGAGCATTGAGGAACCAGTTCCTAGCCTTCCAGAAACCCTCTTCGTCAATCCCATCCATTGGGAACACCCGGCATCCATTTCAGGACCGGCCCCAGCGCCTCCACCAGCTTGTCCACGACATCGCAGATATGTCCTGAAACGTGATCGAAATGTCCTAATCCACTCCGCACTTTCATCCTTAGGCACGGGACACCCAGGGATTGACCGAACTCTCTCACTCGTACAGGAGCGTTTCTGGTGGCCCAACATGGAAAGGGACATGAGAAGGTACGTGAAGGGATGTCGAAAACTCCACGACACCTGCCAGCAGGGAAGATCATACCTCTACCCATTCCTCAACGTCCATGGTCACACTTGGGGGTAGACTTCATTACGGACCTACCCGAGTCGGAGGGACGCACCTGCATACTGGTCATAGTGGATCGGTTTTCAAAGGGATGTGGACTGATTTACATTTACATTTAGGCATTTGGCAGATGCTCTTATCCAGAGCGACTTACAAAAAGTGCTTTAAAGTTTATATTACTGGATAGATACTTACACTGGGTTAACTAGGTCAATAACTAAGTGTGATTAGTCTAACACAACTAGAAGAGGAAGAGGATTTTTTTTTGTTTTTTTTTGGGGGGGGCAGTCCTGTAAGTACTGGAGAAATAGATAAATAGACTGATCTCTCTCCAGGGCTTACCCACCGCTATGGAGACTGCAGAACTCCTTTTTAACCAGGTCTTCCGTTACTTTGGCATCCCAGAGGATATCGTATCAGATCGAGGTCCTCAATTCATATCCCGGGTCTGGCGAAGCTTTTTTCGACTCCTAGGTGTGACGGTGAGTCTGTCTTCAGGGAATCATCCGCAGACCAATGGGCAGACTGAGCCTAAAATCCAGGAAATCGGCCGCTTCCTCCGCACTTTCTGCCATGGCCACCAGAACTCCTGGAACCAGTTCCTGGGATGGGCTGAGTATGCTCAAAACTCACTACGTCAGCCAACCACTGGTCTCACTCCTTTCCAGTGTGCCCTAGGTTACCAACCCCCATTGTTCCCTTGGAATGGGGAACCATCAAACCTTCCTGCGGTCGACTGCTGGTTCCGGGAGAGTGAGAGAGTCTGGGAAGAAGCTCACCACCATCTACAGAGAGCTGTACGCAGATACAAGAACTATGCTGATAAACGCCGATCCACTGCTCCAACATATCAACCTGGAGACAAGGTATGGCTCTCAACTCGAGACATGTGTCTGCGTCAGTCCTGTAAAAAGCTCAATCCCAGGTATGTCGGTCCCTTACAGATTCTGGAACAGAGAAATCCGGTCACGTACAAACTCCAACTACCACCACAGTATCACAGTAGGGGTCGCCTGGAGTATCTAGTAGATTGGGAGGGGTAAGGTCACGAGGAAAGATCTTGGGTGCCTCGAGACGACATTCTTGACCCCAATCTACTAGAGGAATTCCTCTAAAAATCCAGATCGTCCGGGCCCCAGAGGAAGAGGTAGGCCTCCACGACAGCAGAGGGGTCGACCCTCAGGAGCGGGTCGTGGAGGAGGTGGTAATGTCACAGTCGGGCCAGGCTCCGACACCAGCCAAACACAGCGACTTTTATCACTGGAATACTAATCATCACCAGCCAATTAACACATGCCCATAAAAGCACACACCACGCCGCACCCATTGTCCAGGCTCGTATTCACGAAAGAGGACCAAATCTCTGAGTTCACGCTAAGAGTATATGTGTGCCGCATTACTTACCTGTGTTCTTTGTTTCTCCAGAAGTTTTCTAAGAAAGTTTCCAAGAAGTTTCCCTTCGGCTTCATCTCCGCGGCTCAGTGGTGTGTGCTCCTCGTCTCTCCAAAGTCTCATCTGCACAACCTCCCCGTCAGGCTTCTCGACCGACCTCCTTGTCCACCAAAGAAGTAACTTTACATTAAGTATTGCCATAGGGACCCTTGCGCCTCATACAACAGCCATTTCCCTGCACCATTTAACAATAAAGATTGCTCATTCTTAATACCTTCTATCGTGTGCGAGTCCGTCTATATTACAAATCAATGATAATGCCCATTGTTTAGAGTCTCTGGTGTGTGTGTATGGGATTGTATGTGAACGACCAAGCACTTCAAACCATAGACCCTGGAGGTGAGAGGACACTGTGATAACCACTATAGAAACTGTTCCCCCTCCCTCCTCTTCATAGTTAAACATTTTCATTATGAAATTATATTCCTATTTTCTTACTGACTCTTGAATGTAACAAACATAACCTTCAATTATGTACATGTTTCTAATATCTACATATTAAATAATACAGATGAGTGTTTTTCCATCGAAGATGTCTGATGGTCACCATAAAATATGTGAATATGTATCACTCTAATTTATACGTTCAACAAATGATCATAGAAAGGACCACAGTGAAACTATACTGCGCCCCTCCCCCACAGGAGGATAAAAACTGTTAACCTTTGGGGGCGTTAGAACACATGTCATTAAACTTGTTCTATCAGAGAGGTTCCAGCACACAGGACTGACTACAGCTAATGGACCAATCAAATCAGTCCACAGCTTCAAAACATCCAATCAGGCGTGAGTCTGGACCTGGTTTTCTACTGAACACACAAGTTCATTACCTCACTATCACTTTGTCTAAACAGGAACGATGATCACACTCTTTGTGGCTCTTTACTCTCTGCTTTGTCTCTGCACAACTGGTGAGGAACATTTTAAACTTCAATGTAAACTAGGACAATTACATAGTACATGACTAATTTACTGATTTTTATTAAATCTAAAGTATGAAATACTTTTAAATTTTTTTCAGTGAAACCTTCAGAATTCAAGCAGCTTCACATAAAAACGGTAAAACATGAACAAGATGTAACTATGGATTGTAACATTAGTGAAGTCAAGAACAAAAACACTTTATCTTGGTACAGACAGAGTTTTGGAAAATTACCTCAGCTCATTGCAAGACAGTACGGGCAAAATAATTACATATTTGTTGAGGGATTTAATGATGGCCGCTTCAGTGTTACTGTAAAAGACCAAAAGTTTGATCTCAACATTAACAACCTGAGAGAAGATGATGGAGGAGAATATTTCTGTGGAGAAGTTGATGAAAATTCACTGAAGTTCACATCTGGAACACGTCTGCAGTTTGAAGGTAAACAGTTTTACTCTGATAAGCTGCTAATTCCAGATCAACACTTTAACCAGAATTATGTGTACATGTGCATTAAATGTTGAATATTTCACATTATTCATATTTAGTATCATTTCCGATTATTTGCTGCTTTTCCAATTTATTTGTAAAGGTGAAGAGATGAAACTCTGTCCTACACCTGGAACACTTAACAAGAACACAGACAGTGATGGAGAAGGTAAGAATTTTAATCAAATGCATTTCCTTTCAGTTTTTCATAACATAATTTAATGACATTATATATTTAAATTGTTGACTAATAAGATGTCCCATGAAATATATAACTTTTAAATATATATAAATTTATATATACATTTTTGAAATGTAAAGGATCTTTAGAGGAATTTAAAGTAGTAACATTTTATATTTATCTAGGTTATGTACATTGTTACACATTAAATACTAAACTATTTTTTTTTTGTTACAGGAAAAACTGCTGATATGAAGAATCTTCATGTAAAAACAGTAAAACTTGGAGAAGATTTAATTATGCAGTGTAACATTAATGGGCTCAAAAACAAAAATACTTTAACTTGGTACAGACAGAGTTTTGAAAAAGTTCCTCAGGTTTTTGTAAGACAGTTCAAGCAGAGTTACACATTTACTGAGGGATTTACTGATAGTCGCTTCAGTTTTACTTTAAATGACCATATGTTTAATCTCAACATTATTAAAATAAGAGAAGATGATGGAGGAGAATATTTCTGTGGTTATGTGGATGGAAGTACATTAAAGTTCACATCTGGAACACGTCTGCAGTTTGAAGGTAAACAGTTTTACTCTGATAAGCTGCTAATTCCAGATCAACACTTTAACCAGAATTATGTGTACATGTGCATTAAATGTTGAATATTTCACATTATTCATATTTAGTATCATTTCTGTTTATTTGCTGCTTTTCCAATTTATTTGTAAAGGTGAAGAGATGAAACTCTGTCCTACACCTGGAAGACTTAACAACAACACACACTCTGTTACACACCAGGGTTCAAACAGCAGAGATGGAGAAGGTCAGAGTTTTAATCAAATAAACTTCCTGTCAGTTTCTAAAACAGAATTTGCCATAGTTAAAGATTTTGTTGTCAATAAATCATCAAAAAAATTAAGGCTTTCTTTCCTACAGCAGTACTCTATCACACATGTCAGTATCCTGTAGTTTCTTTTAACTTTCTATAATAATTTTCTGTAGTTTCCTGTTAATAAAGTTTCCAGTATTAATACGAGTTGTACATTTTCCAGACTTCCTCTCTCGGATTATTGTCTTAACAGCCTGCAGTATAATATCTGTTATTGCAATCGTGGTTCTGGTTGCAGTTTTATTGAAACATCAAAGAAAAGGTCTGTTTTATTATTATTATTATTATTTTATTATTATATTTACAGAGCTAATGTATCCTTTCTCCATTTAAACTTTACTTATGTGTATTATTGTTCAGGTGCTTCATCAAGTAACCATCAAACTCCCACCAATCAGGTAATCCAGTCTTCTATTCATTGTGATTCTGTTCTGTTAAATAAATACACATCTGACCTACAATCCACAATGTACAGAGAATTTTAATATGCAATTATTTACAAAATATCAGTTTAATCATTATTTTTACTCTGCCCTGGTTTATAAATGTTTCTTGTTCTTTATCAGGCTGATGATGAAGATGTCTTGAACTATGCAGCTGTGAGTTTTGCTAATAAACCTTCATCCTCCAGAACATCCAAAGACATTTATGCACAAGTTAAAATAAAATAGAAAAAATAAAATAAAATCAGAATCAAAATACAACCATAATGTAGTTTAGAGAAGAATGCAACTTAAATTCACAATTTTGCTTTAACTTTTTTGTTTGTTTGTTCAGAACATGCAATTATTTTCTGTAAAAAGCCTAAATCTGGTGAATAAAGAAATTTAAATAAATATTAAATGTTTTGTCAATACATCTGAAAAAGTTCAGAAAGTGTGAGAGTGCCGTTTCTTAGCTGCCGCGTGGCTCTATGACGGCTCTCGTCTGTTCTGTAGCTTCCACCAGGCCGCTGTTATCTTTAAAATAAATCGACCGCTGGACAGAATTGACTGAATCTCCTGCAGCACTTAGATCTCTGCCTGAAGTTTAATCTGCACCATCAGTGAAATCTAAATGTTGAGTAAAAGTGATGTTCTGAACAGTTCTGTGTGGGATTTAATAATCTACTTTACAATAATCTACTAATGCGCTACTGTCTCAATGTAAACAAACACCTGCACCAATAGATATTAATGAGAAAAGATAAAGTGAATATTTTGACTGGGATTAGTTCATATTTTCACTTTGGCTGAAATAACAGCGCTGAAGTGGTATAAGTGAATTTTAACACGCCGGAGTCGTTTTAAGACAAAACTTCATCTTTATCTGATCTACTTTTTCCATTTCTCATCTGTGATTCTCTCTCCGATCACCGAACAGGGAGTGTATTTGTCTGAGCACCAAAGAAGTACAACTTAGTGTAAACAAGATGTAAGTCCAGGCTTCTGTTTATGTCTTGAATATAACTTGACAGCCAGATAAACACTTAACTAACATCAAGACTCTGAAGACAATAATCACATTGTCCACAGGTTTATTGATGTTAACAAGAAAGGTGAAACTTAAATATTGAAAAGTAGAAATGAATAATCCAACTCAACCTTACAGAATGTGTTTTCTTTGTATTCGTTAGACAGAGAGTTCTGCCGTACAGAAAGACACACAGACATGTACGTGGACTTTAACTTGAAATAATATTATCACTGATTACATTAAAGATCATCAGATTATTATTAGCTTTAACCTTTTAGCTCTTTCTCAAACTCTTTAACCATCAATGATGGATACATATGCCGACTATGTTGGTATCAAAAGCCGTTCAAACCTTGTTTGTGTCAGTGGAAAGCAAAGCGAACCGAGTTTACATATTTTTGTGAAGTTTTCTGCATTTTATGGAATTAATAAATATATTATGTATTAGTATCATCATTAATTACTAATGGTTATGCTTACAGAGAACGCAAACTTTTGTAATGTCATACAACAATTAAACTTTTTGCACATTATTATTTTTATTATTATTATTATTATTATTATTATTATTATTATTATTTACATTTACATCTACACAGCCACATAAGACAGTATTTTAGCCACTGGGAGCTAAGTTGGTTGTGCTAAATAACATTATAAATAGCAGATAGTGTCATGAGCTAACCAAAAACTGAGCCAAATATATATTGGTAGAATGTATGTACAGTATGAACAATTACACCACAGCTGATATTTATAACTATCTGTAGCTACATAAGACATTAGATTAGAAACCATGAGCTGCATGTTCGTGCTAAGCTACATAAGGCAATATGTTAGCATGATAAGCAGAGTTATGCTACATGCTACCCTAAACTATGTAAGTGACATTGACAGGCAATTTTTACATAACATGGCAAAAGCTATCCAAAAAGAGGAACAAGACAATAATACAGGTAGTCCCCTACTTATGAACGATTTCCGTTCCAGGAGCACATTCAGGAGTCAGATTTGCTCGTAAGTCAGACAAAGTGAGACTAATATACAGAACAATATAAAACAAATATAAAACAAATATACAGTACAATATAAAACATACCAATCCACTTGACTGAATCTGTCCCTTTTCCCAACACTGCCATCCTGTGGCCAAAACCCATTTCCGTGCCTAAGGAAATTAATCTTACAATGAAATGTAACAGTGTTGTCTCTGTGCCCTTAAATCATGAGGGGAATCCCGGTCGCCCTTTTGTCTCCAAGTGAATTTTCCCTTATGAAATATTAGAAACTTCAGTGATTTGTTCCACAACCCCAAAATATTGTACAATTGCAAAAATGACCGTAACAATACTGGAAGTAACATTGTCAATAAGAAGTACCTAATTTTAATTAATTTCATAAATGGGACCCCTATATGACTTAAAACAACTCAAAACATTTCTGCTGCTATAATGAACATTAAGAATGATGACCCTCATCTGATTCACTTGTGGGTTGTAAACATGTCAGTAGTACCACTTTGACATCTGTGGGCACATCTGTACCTGGAAAACAAAGGGAAAACATTATCTGACACCATGAACTCTAGCCTTCAGGATGTGTTTCTGCTGCTATAATGAACATATTTAGAATGATGAAATTTAGCTGATTCACTTTTGTTGTGTAAACAAGTGAAGTTACAGTTAGAACTACTGCTTACATACTTAGAACATGAACATATGAATATACTTAGTGTTAGAATGATGAAACTCAGAGAGCCGCAGTAATAGTTTGATATATGTGGACATTTATTTAAATAAAAAGCAGAGTGGAAACAGTATCTGATAGTGACAATTCTATCCATTGGTATGTGTTTGCCTTGATATAATAAACATGCTAAAAAGGAAAAAATTCTGCTGATTCACCAGTAGTATGGAAACAAATCAGTAGCAACAGTCTGATAGGTGTGGGAACATCTTTACTTAGAAAATATAAGGAAAACAGTATCTGATAGTAACAAAGTGATATTTCTTGACAAAGAGACATTTCTTCTCAAACATGTCACAGTAAAGTGGAGCAAAACCGTATGTACCAAAATAGAGACCTGTCAGATGCAGTCTCAATACATTAATAATATTATTTATAATTATTATTAACAACAACAACAATAATAATAATAATAATAATAATAATAATAATAATAATGCAAGATAATTAACATTTAATGCCATGATATCAACTCAGTAGGTTCACAAACCCAGACTGCGTATAATGGGATTGTCACACGGCAACTGGAGGCGAATCAGAAGACTAGCAGTTAGCCCGTGTAGCGTGGAGGATAAACCCAAATGCGGAAGCAGCGCGGGCAGGCAGGATAACCACGTGATTTATTGTTAGAACTCTCTCACGCAGAGAGCAAGAGTTTACACAAATAAACCCACGTTCTAACAACACATACTCAATCAGGAAAATAGCACAAAATGGTGAGTACTTACGAAATTGGAGAGATAGCGTCGGAGACGGCATTGGAAAACTCAATGACTGAGCGATGTGCAGCGCCATCTTGTTTCTTTTTATACTTCCTGAATCGTGACCGTACTACTTCTGGGTTGTAGTGCCGTTCGCCGGTGAGTGCGCATGACAGTACCCCCATCGTCCAAGACCGGCTCCTGACCGTCCTGGGGTGGAGGATACCCGACGATGGTAGTCCTGTATAAGCTCGGGGTCAAGAATGAACTGGGCCGTGATCCAAGACCGTTCCTCGGGGCCATAGCCCTCCCAGTCGACCAGGTACTGCATACCTCTGCCCCAAGGCCGTGAGTCGAGGATCCGGCGTACAGTATCAGCGGGACTGCCCTCGATGATCCAGGGAGGAGGAGTTTGGTGGGTGGGTGGAACCATAGGTGAAGTGTTTGATGAAGGGTTTGAGCTGAGAGGTGTGGAATACCGCGTGGGTTCGGAGCACCGCAGGCAGCTGGAGCCGGTAGGTGACAGGGTTGATCCGGAGGGTGACACGGTAAGGGCCGATGAACCTGGGTGAAAGTTTACGGGATTCTGTGTGGAGATGCAGATTCTTTGTTGATAGCCAGACCTTGTCACCTGCATTGTACAACCGTCCCGGAGGGTGTTGATGGCGATGTTGAGTGGTATAGGGGGTGTTGGCATGATGGATGGCTGCTCTTGCTTAGTCCCACAGCCGCCGACACCTACAGACCAACCGTTGGTGCCGGGGTGTCCGGAGAGGGGGGATGAGTGGCCCATTTGAAGGACTTCCGTTCTGACGTCACGAGGCACGTAGAGTCGTCCAGGAGGCACTCCTGCCGGTTCCATCTCCGCAGCCTGTGCCTGGCGAACCCTTGTCTCCAAATCCCAGTGGAGAGGTGCAATTATCTTGGATGGTGGGAGGACAGGCGCGGAGTCCGCCCGGGGAACGTCCTCTTCGTATTGTTGTTGTATGACAGATGGAAATTGTCTTGGGTTGGGCTGTCTTAGATTCCGGATGGTGATTAGGTTTTAATCGTCGGTCCAGATGATGAACGGCTCTCTGGTCAAGTCAAGTCAAGTCAATTTTATTTATATAGCGCTTTTAACAATTGACATTGTCGCAAAGCAGCTTTACACAATAAAAAGAAGTAAGTTTTTATGCAATGTATATGAATCAAAATGACAAGATTGTCCCCGATGAGCAAGCCGAGGGCGACGGTGGCAAGGAAAAACTCCCTGAGATGGTAATAGGAAGAAACCTTGAGAGGAACCAGACTCAACAGGGAACCCATCCTCATCTGGGTGATAACGGATAGCAGGAATTGCTCAGCATAATAATGTGTAAGACTGGAAGTTCAGTATAACAGGAGATGTTTTAAAATTAAAACTAGTCCAGTTTGTTCCCGGAGGCTCAGGTAGACTGTAGGGGATTCCGGTCCTGAGTTCACACTGAAGTCACAGGTCCCCAGAGCATCACTCGATGACAGGACAGTCTTCATGGAAACCATCCCCAGCCACCATACGAATCCAGGCAGACCACATGGGGCATCCATGCGACGAGATCTCCAACCAGAAGCAGGACTCCAGGATGGGTTAGACGGCTCCAGAGGGCAGAGGGGTCTGGATCACTGGCAACTCAGGAGCGAAACATGTATAGCTCGACAGAGAGACAGAGAGAGGGAAAGGAGAGAGGGAGAGAGAGAGAGGAGAGAGCAGAAAAGGAGACAACAGAAAATAAGGAGAGATGGCAGTTAGGTATGGTCACAGTCAACATGTATAAGGTGAATGTATATTTAGTGCAAAGTGCAAGCAGGGACTCCGGCAGGACTAACTATAACAGCATAACTAAAAGGGAGAGCCAGAAGGAAACACAAACATGAGGGCTCCCTGAGATGTAAAGCAACCAATCACCTCACCGTCAACAAACCTGAGTGAACAATGAGAGTGGGGAGGACAGCATCTAAACATACCAGTTCACCAGAATACTCTACGTCCATGAGTCCCCCAGATCTGCTCCTTTACCTAAGGTTAATCTATTTACAAAAATGCTTGGCTAAATAAATAGGTTTTTAGCCTAGACTTAAACACTGAGACTGTGTCTGAGTCCCGAACATTAATAGGAAGACTATTCCATAACTTCGGGGCTTTGTAAGAAAAAGCTCTGCCGCCTGCTGTAGTTTTAATAATACGTGGTACTGACAGGCAGCCTGCATTCTTTGATGGAAGTAGGCGTGGCGGATCGTAAGACACTAACAGTTCACTCAAATACTGTGGCGCAAGACCATTTAGTGCTTTAAATGTCAAAAGTAGTATCTTAAAATCGATGCGAAATTTCCCAGGGAGCCAATGCAGTGTAGATAAGATAGGGGTGATGTGCTCGTATTTTCTGGTTTTAGTGAGGACTCTCGCTGCTGCATTCTGTACTAACTGAAGCTTGTTTATACACCTAGTTGAACAACCAGACAGTAAGGGGTTACAATAGTCCAACCTAGAGGTGATAAAAGCATGAACTAGTTTTTCTGCATCATTTAGTGACAATATGTTTCTTATCTTGGCAATATTTCTAAGGTGAAAGAAAGCTATCCTGGTGATATTATCTACATGAGCTTCAAACGAAAGGCTGGAATCTATAATCACACCAAGGTCTTTTACTGTTGCACTTGATGGAACAGAAAGGCCATCTAAAGTTACAGTGTGATCAGAAAGCTTACTTCTAGCTACTTGTGGTCCTATGACCAGAACTTCTGTCTTATCAGGATTAAGCAGAAGAAAATTAATTAACATCCAATCTCTTATGTCCTGCACACACTGCTCGATTTTAGCAAACTGGTTTTTCTCATGTGGTTTTGCTGAGACATATAATTGTGTGTCATCAGCATAACAATGAAAACTAATACCATGTTTACGAATTATGTTGCCCAGAGGAAGCATGTAAAGGGAAAAAAGCAGTGGCCCTAAAACTGAGCCCTGTGGAACACCAAACTCCACTTGAGAACATGAGGAATGGTCACCATCTAAATCTACAAACTGATGACGATCAGTCAAATAGGATCTGAGCCACAAGAGGGCAGTTCCCTTAATTCCTAATACCTTTTCTAATCTGTGAAGGAGAATACTATGATCAATGGTGTCAAAAGCTGCACTGAGGTCCAGTAACACAAGTATAGTGACGCAACCCTGATCAGAGGCCCATAGGAGGTCGTTTACTACTTTAACAAGTGCTGTCTCTGTGCTGTGATGAGGCCTAAATCCTGACTGATACAGTTCATTTATGCTATTTCTGTGTAGATCATAGCTGCTGTGATACTACCTTTTCCAAAATCTTGGAGATAAAGGGAAGTTTTGATATCGGCCTGTAATTAGAAAGCAGACAGGGGTCAAGGTCAGGTTTCTTGATTAGCGGTTTAATAACAGCTAATTTAAAGGATTTGGGGACATACCCACTACTGAGTGAACAGTTAATTACTTTCAACAGGGGTTCTATTATTGCTGGTACTATCTGTTTGAGAAAATGTGTCGGTATAGGATCTAATATACAGGTTGACGATTTTGAAGAAGAGATGAGTGAAATTAGTTCCCTCACTTCAAGGGGAGTAAAGTGTTCTAAGTTCTGATGTGATGTGGTTAGATCATCTGAATTATTTAAATTGTTTGGTTTCAAAGCCTGAATTTTTTGCCTAATATTTATGATTTTGTTATTGAAAAAGTTCATGAAATCCTCACTACTGCATGATGTTGTTGTGGAGATTTCTGCAGTGGTCTTGTTTTTAGTTAATTTAGCTATGGTATTAAATAAAAATCTCGGGTTGTTTTTGTTATTTTCTATAAGAGTGGAGAGATACGTTGATCTAGCATCACTGAGAGCTTTTCTATAGTTCAGGATGCTCTCCTTCCAAGCTATTTTGAATACTAACAATTTAGTTTGGCGCCATTTACGTTCAAATTTTCGAGCGGTTTGTTTTAAAGCACGTGTGTGGTCATTATACCAAAGAGCAAGTTTCTTATCTCTAATCATTTTCCTTTTAACTGGAGCTACATTATCTAAGCTATAACGAAGTGCTGACTCTAGATATTCATTCGCCTGATCGAGTTCTGTGAAGTCAGATGGTGATTCAATCAAAGTTGATAATTCTGGAAGATTATTGATAAAGCTCTGTGCGGTATTTGATGTAAATGTACTTTAAGGTGGAAGCGCGGTGCTGTGCTGCATACATTATTACTATGACACGCTTTAATCGAGACAAGGTAGTGATCTGAGATAACTTCAGACTGTAGAATTGTGATTATATTTCCTATACTTAATCCGAAGGATAATATTAAATCTAAAGTGTGACCTGCTTTATGAGTGGGTCCTACTACACACTGATTTACTCCTACTGAGTCCAGTAAGGACATAAATGCTGTTCTCAGAGGGTCTTCTGGATTCTCAAAATGAATATTAAAGTCTCCAGCAATTAACGCTTTGTCTACAGAAACAACAAGGTTTGAGAGGAAATCTGCAAATTCGCAGAGAAACTCCGAGTACGGCCCTGGGGGTCTGTAAATGATGATTTACAGACGGGATCGACTGAGCTGACTTTATGATGATTTACAGACGGGATCGACTGAGCTGACTTTATGTTACTATAGAGAACTTCAAATGCATTAGATTTAAAACTGTGTTTTTGTACGAGAGACAGATTATCGTTATAAATAACTGCAACTCCTCCTCCTCTACCAGTTAGCCGAGGCTGGTGTATGTAGCTGTATCCAGGAGGACTAGCTTCATTTAGAGGTACATACTCGTCCTGTTTAATCCAGGTTTCTGTTAAACATAAGATATCAAACTCCTGATCTGTGATAATTTCATTAACAATAACTGCTTTAGATGCGAGAGATCTAATATTTAACAGTCCTAGCTTCAGATCAGAGGTGCCGGCTGCGCATTCAGTGTGATCTGAGTTTGTGGTATCTATGTTAATTAAATTACTAAAACAGACTTTCTGAGTCTTTCTAAATTTATGTTTAGCTCGGGGAACAGACAGAGTCTCAATAGGATGAACCCTGAGTGACGACTCTCTGCAGCTAGCAGACGGTTGGTTTAGCCTGTCTGTCTGCTCCCTGGCCTGGGCTCTGGATTGTCACCGATTAACTAGGCCTCTTCTGAGACTATGTGCTATACTGCAAGAAATGAGAGCAGCACCTTCCCGAGTGGGATGGACACCGTCCCGCCCTAACAGGCCAGTTTTGCCCTCAAAGGTCTTCCAATTGTCTATGTAGCCCACGTTGTTTTCGGAGCACCACCTAGACATCCAGCGGTTCAGCGACCATAACCTGCTGTAAGCTATGTCGCCACGTCTCATTGGGATGGGACCAGAGCAAACTACTTCTTCGGACATCGCCTTCGCTATTTTAAACACCTCTGTAAAGTTACTCTTACTAACCTCTGACTGACGAAGGCCTATATCATTAGCTCCAGCATGTACCACTATCTTAGAGAACCTATGCTGTCCTAGAGCCCTAAGATTACCTGCTATGTCCGGTGCTCTGGCTCCCGGGATACACCTGACCACTGCCGCTGGCGCCCCTAAAGGCCTGGCTAATTTCACATGTCTCAGTATAGAGTCTCCTATAACCAGAGCTCTTTCAGGTTTCTCAGCGGGTGCATCACTGAGGAGAGCGAACCTGTTGGACACGTGAAGCGCAGAAGAGGTGTGCTCCGGTGGGCTAGCCTTAGCGTTAGCTTTGGCTGAACGAGTATGCCGCCGAGTCTTCACCCACTCGCCCCGCTGTGAGGGCTCTACTGCCGGAGTCGGGGGCTGATTATCTTCACCTGTGGCACCCAGACTTTCCGCTACGGGATTAACGCTGCTCTCGCGCTCTCTAACCCTCTCTAAAGTCTGGATGCGCTCCTCTAATGCTACTATCTTCTCCGTCAGGGTGCTAACTAGCACACACCTATCACAAATAAAATTATCACTAATGACGGAGGAAGAATGTCTAAACATCCTGCACTCCACACACTGAGCGAGCTGAATGGTAGACATGATAACGTACCTTTGTGCCGGAGTTGTGATTACTTGCTGATGGATTCGCTTGTTGTTGGTCAGATGATACGCGCGTTTTCTCAAAAAGCGCAAAAAAACAGATAAACTCCAGTAGTATTAAAGCGTAAAATGGGAAAAATATATAATTATAAAAAACTAAACAAAATATAATCTAAAACGCTGTTCCAAACAGACGAGGAACTTTCGCGGGAACAATACGAAAAACAGGAAGCTATGTCATTAGCGTGTCACACCCCTACTGTGAAATACATTAACCATTTGTAGATGATGCGGAAGACACAGAAATGCCCATAGGGCTCCCAAATCCTGATGAAACACACTCGACAGCCTGACTCATCATGGCTTACTCCAAAATAACTGGATGTTTACTGAACCTTTCACCATAAAAAAAATCAAGGGTAGAAGGGAAGTTATGAGTAGTTTTGTGCAGATTATGATGCACTTGTTTTAACAGTGTACTGCACATGGGTCAAACTGTGGGCGTGTCTTAAATCAATCGCTGGACAGAATTTACTGAATCTTTTGCAGTACTTAGATCTCTGCCTGAAGTTTTACCTGCACCATAAGTGAAATCTAAATGTTGAGTAAAAGTGATGTTATGAACAGTTATGTGTTGGATTTAATAATCTACTTTAAAATAAGCTACTAAAACCCCTATCTCACCTGAGACGCAGCACTGTAAGCCATCGCGAGTGACCGCCCAAAGTGTCGTGAAGTTCCGTAAGGTCCACGAGCTTCCGTGAGGACCGCAAAAAAAATTAAACATGTTTAATTTTTCACGCGGAAAGATCAGAAATGTAACAACACCGCAAAGCACCTTACTCACCATAAAGATTTCCGCCGACCTCAGATAACGGCGGCTTCACAATCTCATTACGGTCGCTTTACGCAATCACTACATTGTTGACATGTCACAGTCTCAGCGCCTTTGCACTGATCAAAGACCACCTTCATCTCTCGACATTTCCTTTCCCACGCCGTCATGCTTCTCATCACGCAGCCATGTTTTTTCCAGCACACCGGTTTCTCATCTGGTGCTGATTTCTTCCGGCTTATAAGGAAGCGCAGCATGCTATTATTGTGTGTTTTTGATCCAATATTCTTGCGTTTGGTTTCATAATTTTCACATTACCGATCCCGCTTTGTTTTCTCGCTTTCACGATTCTCGTCTCACATTTTGGATTAGTTGCCTCGCTGACAGATTTAACGGCATTGAACTCTGGCTTTCACTGCTTGACTACGGCTTCGCTTCACGTTTCGGCTCAACGCTCTCACGGACGTATCAAACAGCTTCAAACAGGAAAGAGCCTGTTTCTATTGTGGAGACTCGGGACATTTTCTTAAGAACTGCTCGTCCAAAGAAGGTGCCCTCTAGTCAGGCTGGGAGCACTAGAGGGCGCTCCTTCAGGCAGACTCCCAGAACCACGTCCCCTACTCCCTGCTACGATAATCATCTGCGGCCAAGCTCACCAGGTCCAGGCACTCATCGACTCCGGTTCTGACCATAACCTGATCAGTGCCTCTACAGCTAGGTCGTTGGACGTCCCATGTGTTCCAGTAGAAACCCCGCTCGCAGTTCAGACCCTAGACGGAAGCCCTCTGCCAGCCATCATGCGGCGAACCTGCCCTCTCACCCTACGAATTTCCGGAAACCACTCCGAGAATATCTGCCTGTTGGTTAATGAGAAATCCCATGCTGCTGTAGTTCTCGGTCTTCCCTGGTTAGTGCTTCATGGCCCAAACATTGACTGGACTATCACGGGCTGGAGCTCGTCGTGTTCCGGGTCTTGTCTTGTCTTCTCTCGGCGCTTCCTCTACCTTCCACTCACCATAAAACTCCAGCCAAGCCTGACGATCTCCCTAACATCTCCAATGTTCCCACTGAGTACCACGATCTCAAGCTGGTCTTCAACAAGACTCGAGCCACGTTGCTTCCTCCTCATCAGCATTCTGATTGTCCCATTAACCTCCTTCCTGGCACCGCTCTTAGAAAAGGGTTTTCTCTACTCTCTGACACGCCAAGAGCAAAAAGCCATGAATGAG
The DNA here is from genome assembly GCA_030347435.1 of Clarias fuscus. Lineage (NCBI taxonomy): Eukaryota > Metazoa > Chordata > Actinopteri > Siluriformes > Clariidae > Clarias > Clarias fuscus. The sequence continues at coordinate 1,982,145 of CM059229.1, forward strand.
TACATCACAGGGGCTCTTGCTGCTGGTATCATCCGCCCCTCCTCCTCACCCGCTGGAGCGAGATTTTTCTTTGTCAAAAAAAAAGATGCGTCCCTTCGTCCATGCATAGATTACAGAGGGCTCAATGCCATAACCATCAGGCATCGCTATCTCTTACCGCTCATGTCTATGGCCTTCGAACTTCTCCAGGGAGCCACCATCTTCACCAAGTTAGATTTGCGCAATGCATATCATTTCGTCCGTATAAGGGAGGGCGATAAGTGCAAGACCACTTTCAACACCCCGACCGGGCATTACGAATACCTGGTGGTGCTGTTCGGACTCACCAACGCCCCTGCCGTCTTCCAGAGCCTGATAAACGACGTATTCTGTGACTTCCTGAACCTCTATGTCGACCACCTTTCTAGGCATTGTCACCTCTCCCTCACGGTTAGAGATGGAACCGGCCAAGGTTCAGGCGGTTTCCAACTGGTTAACCCCAGCATCGCGACGAGACCTCCAAAAATTTCTGGGCTTCGCCAACTTCTACCACCGGTTCATTCTAGGGTACAGCTCCGTCGCCGCTCCTTTAACGGCACTGACTTCCTCCAAGACGCGCTTCTGCTGGAACAAGGAGGTTCCAGCAGAGAGAGCCTTTTTCGATCTCAAGAGAAGGTTCACCTCAGCCCCAATTCAGGTCATCCCCGATCCGTCCCACCAGTTCGTGGTGGAGGTAGATGCATCCAACACTGGTGTTGGAGGGATCTTGTCCCAGAGATCGCACCTGGATAACAAACTGCACCCTTGTTCATTTTTCTCCCATCGCCTGTCCCTGGCCGAGAGGAACTACGACGTGGGCGATCGGGAACTACTCTCACGCCAGTTCTCTTTTCCCGAAGATTCCATGCCTCTCGTTGTTTAGTAGCAGCCATGGAACTGGACATTGAAGCTGAAGTTAAGCAGACATTGACCCAGGAGCCCGGTCCAAGCAACGCCCCCCCCCCCCCCCCCCAGATCGCCTCTTGGTCCCTCTCTGTCTACGCTCACAAGTCCTCAAATGGGGTCATGGCTCCAGATTGGCTTGTCCTAGGCTCAGCCCGAATGCGTTTTATCATTTAGCAGCACTTCTGGTGGCCACGTTGGGAAGGGATGTTTCCAGCTTCTTGGCAGCCTGCGACTTCTGCACCCTCTGTAAACATCAACCGCCCCTGGCCGGTCTCCTCAGACCCTTACCCATACCATATCGCCCCTGGTCTCACATTTCGCTGGACTTTGTAACTGGCCTCCCTTCATCAGATGGGACCACATGCATCATGACCATTGTTGACCATTTCTCCAAGTCAGTGCATCTCGTTCCACTTCCCAAGCTGCCATCCGCCAAGGAAACTACAGAGCTACTCAACCTCCACTGGTTTCGGCTCCATGGTCTTCCCACGGACATCGTGTCAGACCTAGGCCCACAATTCACCTCTCGGTTTTGGGGCTCCTTCTGCAAGCTCATTGGAGCCATTCCTAGCCTTTTGTCAGGTTTTCATCCCCAATCCAACGGCCTAACAGAGTGAAAGAACCAAGAAATGGAAGTCGCTCTCCGGTGCAAGACCACGCACGATGCTACCACCTGGAGTAAGTTCCTCCCGTGGGTCAGTGCTGTCTAGGTTACCAGCCACCACAGGAAGCGGTAGAGGTCCCCTCGGTCCAACATTCCGTTCGTCGATGCAAACGGACATGGCTACGAGCTAGATGAAACCTGCTGCAAGCATCCAGGTTGTACAAGCAACAGATGGACCGCCACCGTACCAAGGCGGCCAGGTACCGTGTAGGGGAGAGGGTCATGCTTGCTACAAAGGACATCCCGTTAAGAACACTCTCATGTAAACTCTCACCTCGCTTCATCTGCCCCTTCACCATAACCAGAATAGTCAACCCGTGCGCTGTCCGACGCCTACTTCCCTCTTCTACGTGACGCATTCATCCCACCTTCCACGTGTCTCAGCTTTGACACAACGTAAAGTGTCCTCAAAATGCCAAAAGTGTTCTAAACAACCCTCCTGGCTCTGGACAGTCTGTAATTGAATATTCTTCGCTCGACGGTCATGTTCCTAAACGGGAGTGGCTTCATCAGCCAGGTCTTCAGTGCAAAAGCATCGTCACCAACAAGGAAGTAACCAATGGGGTCATTTTCATTTGGTAGAGGATCAGGTGGTGGTAATCCAATTGTTCCATTTTCCAGTGCTTCGTTTAAGTCAGTGTCATTGAAGATCCCTGCATCTGAACCAGCTCCATTAGTTCCTACATTTACATAAAGGAACTTGTAGTTTGCATCAACTACTGCAAGCCGAACTATGGAAAAAAAGCCTTTGTAGTTGTAGTAGTAAGATCCACTTTGACTTGGTTTCCTGATAGCTATGTGTTTGCCATCAATAGGTCCCACACAGTGAGGGATGTTCCACCTTGTATTTCAGCAACTTCTTTCCAGGCTTCAGGTGTGATGGGGCACGTCATGACCACCACTGAGTATTCATCAATGATGGCTTGGCAAACCTCAGGTATGAAATTTTAAATTGAATTGGCTGCAACTATGAAGGAGTATTGAAGAGACTTGTAACTATTCCCAGTAGCTAAATATCTTAGTGTCACTGCAAGCCTTAGTTCTGATTCCAAGGATTTCATGAAGGCTTTTGGATCCTGGGGCCCACACGTTGTGTGAGTTCTCTATAGATATCTGGCTCCATCCTGAGAAACTTTCTGAAGCTTGATTGATCCTCTGTACGTAGTTAGTCCAGCCATCAGTTTCTCATACTGTCCATACAATGTCGTTCTCTGCACCCACTGTCTCACCCAATATCTTTTCTGTCTTCTCATTCTCCTTTTTTCTGCAGCAATTTGTCTTTCCAACTCTTTTCTTTTTCCTCTTCTGTTGAGGAAACCTTCTGCAGCCAGACCCAGCACCTTCATAATACATGATGTGGCAAGTAGTGTTTGTTCCTCGAGGAAAAGCATCTTGTCTAAAATATGCAGAAGAGAGACCTTTTATATTGTACATTTTCACGTGGTGAAGTGCGGTTGACCAGTCTGCGATTTCCGCACTCAGGAACCATAATAAGAATGTATGTACAGCATCGTTTACATACTAAACATATTGCTTCCATATGCGCTGTGATCTTTTACTGAGAGGCCATAGTGCTTCCGAAATGAAACCGAAACTTAACCGCAAAAACACAGCAGTTAACCGCGAAGACACTGAATCTATACGTAATGACACCAAGGACACTGTGATGGCTCCTCCCCAAATACCCCAATTCTCTTCTTTCGCGACCACTTCCGCATGAAACCATACGAACTGTGGTACCATCGTGATGGAAACGTTATCACCACGCTAAAACTGCAAAAACTTTTAAAAAATCGCGATGAACCATACTTACAACCACCGTGCACCACGATAACTCAGTGTAAACAAGGCATAAGATACTCAACCTGACAGAATGTGATTTCTTTGTATTAAATCAAGATCAAGTAGCCTTTTATTGTCATTTCAATCATATACAGTTCAGTACATAATGAAACGAAACAGTGTTCCTTCAGGACCAAGGAACTACATACAACATAAATTAACAGAAACTAAATATCTAACTAAGACACCTAATTAACTGACTAAGTCAAATCAAATTGACACCATAAATTAGCACAAACTATTCTAAGTATGATACAAAAGATAACAAAAATACAACATAAAGGGCATATGCAAATGAGTAGCAACACAACACGACACAATGGAATATATTGTGATAGACTGTGATGGTGAGTTGAGGTAGTGAAAGTTAATGGCCTGATAGATAAAAAAACAGTAAACATTCTTGTAAGTAGCAGCAGAGACAGAAAACATTACTTGTGCAAACAGCAGCTAATAATATAAATATTGTGCAAAGAAACTAAGGTTGTGTGAATTTGCTAGATGGTTGTAGATCAGTGTGTATGTGTGTGTATTCATCAGTCCAGTCCCATTCTATTGTGGTGAATTTCTATCTGAGTGTGTGTGCGTGTGCATCAGTCCAGTCTTAGATGGATGGCTTAAGGGTAGAAGCTGTTACACAGACTGGATGTAAGGGCACAAACACTTTGGTACCTTTTCCAGATGGCAGGAGGGTAAAGAGAGAGTGAGAGGGGTGTATGTGTGTGTAATCGGTTTGTGTGATCAGCCACAATGCTGGTGGCTTTGCGGACACAAGTGTGTGGTGTATATATCTGTGATAGAGGGAAGAGAGACCACAATGATCTTCTCGGCTGTCCTCACTATCCACTGTAGGGTCTTGCGGTCCAAGATAGCACAATTCCGAAACCAGACAGTGATACAGGACGCTCTCGATATTCCTTCTATAGAAAGTGGTTAGGATTGGTGGTGGAAACTGGGCCTTCCTCAGCCTTCTTCGGAAGAAAATACTCTGCTGGGCTTTCTTGTGCAAAGAGCTGGTTGTGGGACAAGGAGAGTGGTTGCTCCGTGTCCTACTGGGGTAAAGACAACAACCTGCCTCTAAACATTGATAAAACAAAAGAGATGGTTGTTTACTTCAGGAACATTCCTTTTGTGGTGAATGTCACTTCGTGACACGAGTACAGAGTTCTTATACCATTCCCTGTTGATGTAAACAGAGTCTTACCTTAAAGAGGTGCAATTCTGTCGATGCAAAACTTCATTTACATGTCTTTTCTAAATCTTCTGACAGTTTTTATATGCAAAATATGATTATAGTCTTGGAAATTGGTAATATTGGAAATATTTTTGGGTGGAACAAGTTACACCATTATTTCCTATGGGAAAATCGCAATCTTCACGAAAACGTCTAGATTTTGTGATATTTGCCCACTCTTCTGCTGAAGTTGAGTTAAATTTGTTGGTGACTGATGTGGACTGGGGTCTTCAATCATTCCACAGACTTCCATTGGGGTATAAGTCTGGGCTCTGACTAGGCCATGCAAGGACATTTCTTTCAAACACTGTGTGATCAGTTTTGTCGTGCAAGAATTTGACAGTATTTTGCCCCATCCATTTCCCTTCTATCCTGACATATGCTCCATGCTTTACTGTAGGAATTATGGGATTTGGATGGTGAGCTGTATTGGATTTCCACCAGACATATCATTTGGTGTAAAATCATTCAATTTCATCTGATCATAACACTCTTTTTTATGTGGTCTCTTTATTTAATATTTACTTAAGATGAATTTTTGCAAATCTCAGTCGCTCAGGCTTTTTCCTTGCAACCCCCCCATACTAGACACATTTGTGGAGAATTTGTTTTATTTTGGGCACATGAACACAATGACCATTCTGTCATAAATTCCTGCAACTGCTTTAGAGTTGCTGTAGACCTCTTATTAGTCTCTTTGAGCAGTTCTGTATTGGCTCTTAGACCCACTTCTGATTGACATACCGATCCAGTGAGGGTCTGTTTTGTACGACACTGCCTGGGCTTCTAGGCAGTGATAATGCTTTAGAATTATTTTTTGTTTATCCATCTCCTGACTTGTGCTTGTGCTCAACTTTATTATGTTAATCTTTAGACAGAGCTTTGCCACCTATAGTTGATTGTTTGCTCTACCAGGGACTGAAATGCTACAGCTGAGCTTCATGCTAATGCTTCATCTTGAGCTAAGACATTTACCGAGGGTGCCAATAGTTTTGAAACTGACAGTCAGTTTTGATTCGGAGTGAACCCTGGCGCGTCTGGTTGCCGCTGCTCCTAGAAGCTGTTGTTTGTCACTGCTCCTTTTTATCTTGTTCTGCTGTGTTTTTGTTCCTGCTAACCAAGAGGAATGAGTCATGGAGTCAGGGATCAGTGCCGGACTTAAATTTACTGGTGCCTAAGCAAAATTCTGCTTTTCCGATAACCTTCCTCACCAGTGTTGGGAGACCTTACTTTTTAAAGTAACTAATTACATTACAAAATTACTGTCATTAAAAAGTAATCAGTTACATTACAGCGTTACTTTCTGATACAGTAAGTAGTTTGAGTACTTTTCCATTACACAAAATGAAAACTCATTTGTGCTTCCTCATGCATGTTGTTTTAGTCAAGACATTGATAATTATTTTACCATCATATTTTACCATCGTCTTCGCATTGTCAAACCGCATAGGTGAGATAGGGGTATAACAGAGGGGGGGCGGGTTATCGGGGGCAGGGCTTGTAGGATGACTTTCACACACACACACACACACACACACACACACACACACACACACACACACACACACACACACACACACACACACACTAACGGATTGGGAATGACTGCTGTCTGGCTCACGGATTACATAAATTGTCTGAATAACGGATTACATTTTGATAAAATAACTAAATAACTGAGTACTTGAATGGTGGACCTAATGCATTAGATTACTCGTTTCATCAAAAATGTAATCCAAATACTCTAACGTGTTACACCCAATACTGTTCCACAATGAGCCATTTTCTACTGACACTCAGTAACACCTCTAAACTCATTGCTCCCACTACAATTCTCTCTCTTTTAAAATAGCTTGCTCCAGCAATCAGTGAATAAAAAGACCAATACAGAGCAGAATGGAGTATAAATAAAAATATTTATTTAACTAACAATATATTAACAATATTATATAGACTTTAATTTTAGTCTATATAAACAAAGGCTCAAACAGGAAGCCTTGGCTCAGCGGTTCCTTGCTGGACGGACCAATTGGTGGCTTCCCCACAGAACGCACTCGATGGCACAGACTGGGACATGTTCCGGCGCAGCACTGACGTCATCAACGTGTTTATGCAAGCGGTTGTTGGATTCATTAGGGCCCCTCCTGCATGTCGCTCTCGCTATTAGCATTTTCCAACAAAATTAGGCTCTGAGCCTTAAACTCTGGACTTTGAACACTGAGCCCTGAAGCATTGTGCGCCATCCATGCCCAAGCTAGCGACCCTGCCTCTTCACAAACCTGGCTAGTAAGGAGCATTTGGAGCGAGTGACGGGAGAAAAAAAAAGTTGGGCACATGGTCATCACACGTACATCCGGTAACATGACTATAAGGCTTTGAATGGTCTCGCACCATGGTACCTGAATGAACTGCTAGTATTTTATGCTCCAGCATGCCTACATTGATCAAAAGCCTCCCAGGGAATCCTCATGCTTTTCTGACACTCTATTTTAGTTATGCTGTCAAAGTTAGTCCTGCTTTCCTCTGGATACTCCGGTTTCCAAAGACATGTAGGTTAGGTTAATTGGTGTTCTCAAATTACTCGTAGTGTGTGAGTGTGTGTATATGTGTGTGTGCCCTGCGATGGATTGGCGCCCTGTCCAGGGTGTACCCTAAGTCTCCTGGGATAGGCTCCAGTCTCCCCATGACATTGAAAACAGGATTAAGGGGTAATGACGATGAATGACTAAGTCCTGCCTGAGTTCCTTCTGGGATTCTGCACAAACTATACGTTATCTTATCCATTATCTCTAATGATAATAATAATATAATGACCTAACTGTTACACATGACACGCTTGAGTTATCGGTGATCCTGACCCTTTCTTACCTCTGGATCTGCCTAATACATCCTGGTGGCCCACATCTGACTGCATTGTACATCTAACTACAAACATACATGTGACTACTGAGAATGGCGCCAGTAAAAAAAAAAAAAAAACATAAAAATGGCTATGAAATCACTGATTAGTTTTATTTATTTATAACTTAAATTGCACTGAACAATTTTGCATTCATGGCTCCTTTAGTGACCGTCTGGTAAACTCACTAATACTAATATGTAAAATAAAGCATTTTTGCCTGTCAGTCATTAATGTCCTTTGTGTGGTAGGCTGTCCATAGCTCTGTCTTCTGAACCACGATCCCTGTTAACATTACTCTCATATTCAGAGTTCATTTCAACATTATTCTTCCATTCTGATACATATCTAACTTCAATTTTTTTCTCTGTCTCCTGAATTATTAGCTCCAACGTTCTGGCCATGCTGCTTACTGCTTCTGAAAGTGTTTGGTGGTGTTCATTGGACTGTTCAAATTAGAGTTTGACTGTGGATTTTTAAAACGTCTCGGGTTACTTGGTTGTAACCCTGTTCCCTGATAAAGCGGGAACGAGATGCTGCGTGAAAACGCTATGGGAACATCTCTTTGTTGCCCGGTTGTGAAGCCTGTGCATGCCAAAACCGCCGAATACCTTCGGCTTATAACCTCTGCCAGGCATGACGTCACCGAATAAGGTGCACCTGCGGGTTATAAATAGGAGTGAACCGGAAACATCCTCAGGTCAATTTTGTCTGAAGGACGTCCAGGCACGCCAGCAGTGCGGCATCGGAACGCAGCATCTCGTTCCCACTTTATCAGGGAACAGGGTTACAGCCAAGTAACCCGAGACGTTCCCTTTCAAAAGCTACACTCGATGCTGCGTGAAAACGCTATGGGAACGAGAATACCAACGCCGCCGCACTGCAAGTGTCTGGAACCCCCAGGTTGTGTAGCGTGTGCGCACAAGCCGAGGAGGTCTCAGACCTAGCTCTGGGATGCTGACTCAAGGATCCACGAACCCGGAGTAGCATTGACATCCAGACTATAAAATCTAACAAACGTGTGTGGAGAGGACCAGCCCGCCGCATCACACACCTGCTGCAGGGGAACGCCTCTTGCCAAGGCAATCGATGAGGCAATCCCCCTGGTTGAGTGAGCCCTGATTCCCAGAGGCGAAGTGTGACCACGCGCCTCATAGGCTAGGGCAATGGCATCTCTCACCCAGTGTGACAGAGTCTGTCTAGTGGCAGACCCCCATGGCAAATAAAGAACTGCTCTGACTTACGCCACTGGCTAGTGCGGTGGACGTAGATCCGAAGAGCACGTACTGGACACAGTAAGTGAAGTCTTTCCTGCTCCGGAGCTGTGAAGGCGGAAGACAGAAGGCCTCGAGAACAACTGGGTGCATGGTCGAGAATGGAACCTTGGGAAGATAGTTCGGGTGAGGATGTCGAATAGCTTTAGAAGTAATAGCCATAAGAAAAACCATCTTAAGAGACGGAAGTCTGACAGCCGCTGACTCTAGTGGTTCGAAAGGGGTGCCGGCCAGGCCTTCGAGTACGAAAGTTAATTCCCATCGCTCTCGTGGGCGGGTTCAACCGTTTAGGTCCACGAATAAAACGGGCAACTAAATGGTGCTTGCCCACAGAAACCCCATCATTCAGAGCGTGACAAGCCGAAATAGCAGCTACGTACGTTCTGAGCGTACTAGGGCATAAGCCCGAGGACAAGCTTTCTTGCAGAAACTCCAGCACTGAAACAATCTGGCAGTGAACTGGGTCTACATGTCTTGCCATGCACCAATTTTCAAATACACTCCATTTGAGGGCATAAGTTCTTCTAGTGGAGGGAGCCCTGGCACTTAAAATGGTTTCAATTATGCTGGCTGAAAGCCCAGCATGTCTTAGTTGGTCCCGTTCAGGGGCCAAACGTGAAGGTTCTAGAGCTCGGGCCGGGGATGAAGTATTGTCCCCTGTGCCTGAGACAGACGATCCCTCCTCACTGGAATCACCCAGGGTGAGCCGTCGAGGAGAGATATTAGATCCGAGAACCACACTCTGGTCGGCCAATGGGGCGCTATCAATAAGAGGTGCAAGCCCTGTTGACGGACCCTCGCCAGGACTCCTGGGAGCAGAACTATAAGTGGAAACACATAAAGGCGTAATCTGGGCCACATGTGGGCCATTGCGTCCAGACCCAGGGGAGCTGGATTGACTTCCTACTTCGGGGTGGAGTTTCCATTCCCCATGTTTTACAGCTTGTCTGGATAGCAAGTCTGCTCCTACATTCATATGCCCTGCAATGTAAATCGCCCTGAGGGACAGGAACTTGTCCTGTGCCCAAAGCAGAACCTGGTGCGCTAGCTTGTTCAAGCGGCGCGAGCACAGTCCACCCTGGCGATTTATGTACGAGACTACCGCAGTGCTGTCCACCCGCACTAGGACATGGTAGCCTCTCAACTGCTGGAGGAAGTGTTTCAGGGCCAGAAACAGAGCCATCATTTCGAGGCAATTGATGTGCCACGCGAGAAGATGACCTCTCCAGCTCCCTTGTGCTGGACGGCCATCCAAGATCGCACCCCAGCCCGTGAGGGAAGCATCTGTCGTTAGCATCTTGCGACGACAAGACGGACCTAGAGTGGGACCCAAAGTCAGAAACCGGGGTCTGAACCACATAGAAAGGGTACGAAGCCCCAGGCGCGTAACCCTTATTAGCCTCTGGGGGTTGGCCCTTGAATGAAACCCCCTGGCTCTTAGCCACAGCTGAAACGCTCTCATGTGCAGAAGGCCCAAAGGTATCACCGTGGACGCAGCTGCCATGAGGCCTAAAGATTTCTGAAAGTGATGAATAGTGACCTTCTGGCCTAGCTTGACTTCCTTCAGGGTGTTGAGAATGGATTCGACACGAGCAGGAGACAACTGTGCCCGCATTGTGACCGAATCCCATGCGACACCCAATATGTTGTCCTCTGAACAGGAAGGAGAACGCTTCTTGTGGCGTTGAGTCTCAATCCTAAAGAATGAAGATGGGCTAGGACGACATCTCAATGTCGAAGCGCTAGCTCCTGAGACTGGGCCAGAATCAGCCAGTCATTTATGTAATTCAAAATACGGATGCCCTGGAGTCATAAAGGAGCCAGAGCTGCATCCATGCATTTTGTATATGTGCGGGGTGACAGAGCTAGGCCAAATGGAAGGACCTAATACTGGTAAGCTTCGCCCCCAAAAGCAAACCTCAGGAACTTCCTGTGCTGTGGCAATATTTCTATATGGAAATGAAAAACAATCATTTTGACAGTCAACATTTTGAATCTGGATTCCTGAGATACCTGTTCAAGCCCGACTGTAGTAGCCCGACTCTCTGTCTGGGAGTGGAACATGTTCTATGGCCCCTTTGCTCAGCAGAGTATGTAACTGCTGGGCCAGCAGATGTGCTCGATCCGGTTTCACGGAAGTGGAGACCACGCCGTTGAAACACGGAGGACGATGTGCAAACTGAATCCTGTAGCCTGTGCCTACAGTCCTTTGTACCCAAGGAGATACACCTGGCAGTAGTTTCCACGCTGCCAGCTTCTCCGAAAGGGGCACGAGCTTTGACACTTCGGATGGATGGGGGGAAGGGGGGGGGGTGGGGGGTTGTTAGGTGTTGGGAGATGAAGTGTGGCAGGAGATGCCTGAACACCCAACTTTTCATTGGAGACCGGCGCTCCCCGAACACCAGTGGTGGCGGGGATTGAACACTGGCCTCCCGGGAGTGCCAGGGAGGAGGCCCTGTTTTGTGATGAAAATCCAGGCGCCCCTCCCCGGGGGAAGACACCCCCACAGCCCCAGGTGCACGAACTCAGGGCTTCTTCTTTGAAGAGAGGAAGCTCCTCAGATCCGGTCTTTTCGAAGCAGATTTTTGAGAAGAGCGGCGAGCCCCACCCCAGCCTTTACGGCGGGGTGCGCGGCTGGTCACGCTCTCCTTCTGCACCTCACGCCTGATAGGGGCCAGACCTGGCCGGGCCCGGGTGGGCGACGGTCCCGGTTCTTGAGCACGGCGGGGAAGGAACCTCCCAAAGGCCTGTCCATATAGCTTTGCCTCCCGAAACCTAGTGGCGGCGGAATTAACAGCGTCGCCAAAAAGGCTGGAAAGCAAGATGGGGGCATCGAGGAGGACAACACAATCCTTATCCTTGATGCCCGTGAGGTTCAGCCACAGATGCCTCTTCGTGGACACCATGGCAGCCATGGAACGGCCCACAGCACGGGCCGTCCGCTTGGTTGCACGGAGAGACAGGTCTGTGGCTTGGCGCAGCTCTGCAAACGCCCTGTCAACAATAGCCCCGCCGCTGCTCAGGTCCTTCAGCAGGTCAGCCTGGTAAACCTGCAAATCCGCCATGGTGTGCAGTGAAGCACCAGCCTGTCCTGCTACCTGAAAAGCTTTACCCACCAAAGCAGATGTCAATCTGCACAGCTTGGAGGGGAGAGTAGGCTTTTTCAGGGAGGATGATGTCCCAGGAGAGAGATAGCCCGCAAGCGTCTCTTCTATCTGGGGCATCATCATATAACCGCGTGCTTTCGCATCAACGATATCCGAATAAGTCGAAGGCACAAAAACACGCGATGAATACGGCTTGCTCCATGAAAGAGTTAATTCATCATGGATGTCACCAAAGAAGGGGAGGGAGAGACATTGAGGCTCCTCCCCCCGGCCACCCGACAGACACTTGTCGTTCAATCTCGAACGCTTGGAGGAATCTCGCTGCTGCGGCCAGTTGATATGCAATCGCTCGACCGCACGCGTTATAACCTCTAATAATTCCTCAAAAGCTCTGTCAGCACTGGAGGAGTGTTGTGAGGTTACTTCCATGGAAGCGAGAGAGGAAGATTCTTCCGCTCCTTCACAAGAAGCGCCGGAGCGCGCTTGCGAAGCGGAAGCTAAAACTTCCTGATCCGGAGGGTTAGGGTTAGGGTTAGGGTTAGGGTCTGCCAGATCAGCACGCGAGCCCCAGGAATGCGCCGCGGCTCACGGTTTCTCTTTAAAGAAAGCGAGCCGCGCGTGAAGCACCTTAATAGGGAGAAGATCACAGTACTCACAGTCTCCCTGAAGCCCGAGGCGAGCGTGTTCTTCCCCGAAGCACTCGAGACAAAACTCGTGAAGATCACCCTCCGAAAGAGATCTATCGCACGGAGGCACGCATCTCTTAAGCAACTCTGCCATATCGGTGAGTTAATGCTGTTATTTTTATTTCGCTTTCGTTATGGCTTGTACATGCACACGCAAACACAAAACAGTCCTGAAGACAAAAAGATCTGAGGATGTTTCCGGTTCACTCCTATTTATAACCCGCAGGTGCACCTTATTCGGTGACGTCATGCCTGGCAGAGGTTATAAGCCGAAGGTATTCGGCGGTTTTGGCATGCACAGGCTTCACAACCGGGCAACAAAGAGATGTTCCCATAGCGTTTTCACGCAGCATCGAGTGTAGCTTTTGAAAGGGAACCATATATTTGACTTAATCAAAGTAGTTACACTGGATGCCTGTCCTAATGTAACCCTGTCTTTTTTATCTGGGCTTGGGACCAGGACTATGGCTGCTCAGCAGCACTAGTGACTGTGTGTGGGGGAGTTGGGTAGGACATAAACCCAGAGCTTCTGCCTATCACTGAGCCTCCAATGCCCACCAGTGCAAGAGTAAAAAAAATCTACATACTGTATTTCCAAAGTGCTTTTGGCAAACCACTCCCTATTTTCATGTAACATATTGTAATTTGTAGAGAACAGGTACCCAGGGAATGCCATGGCTCGTATTTTTATCACTGTTTTTATTACCATCCTGTCAAACTGACTCAAACATGAAGGAGTTAATGTTTACATGTTTCATTCTAGTAGCGGATATGGGTAATGCTAATGTGTGTGATAGCTTCATTCGATCTGTGTCAGGAGCGTAGCTATGCTTTAGCATGCTTTACTCAGATTGCAATTAACGCTGAACCACAAAGAGTTAGGGTAAGGGTTTGGATATCAGAAGTTTTTTTTTTTTCAAAGACGTTTCATCCAAGTCTGAATGCTTTACATATCTATTACAAGTAATAAAATAAATTAGCAATGTACCATGTAAATATGTGCGCTGTTTGTTTAGCATATATGCACACATTTTGTATTAAATTTACTGCTAAACTACAGCATGATTCACTCCAAAGAGGCCTTGAATATTCTGTAATAACTCTTGCTAGGACGAAGCAATCACACATGTGCAAAAAAACACATGTGCTCATCAGAATATGAACTTTCGACCATGCCGGGATGTCCGAGTGGAAGGAAAACATCCAACGCAAAATTAATGCTATTCCCCCCGATATCCTTGTCGAAACGTTCATGAACATGGAACGCCCCTCTGAAATGTGTCTGGCACAAAACAGAGATTACTTCCAGCATCACATGTAATGAAATCAATGACATATACATCACGTTATGCAGTGTATTTTTTGTTGAATCACATTGAAGTTTAGAAAACATTATATCTACAAAAAATGTATTAATTTAAACTCGTTAGTTTTCCAAAATGAAAACAATTTTACACATTTTGAATTTATTTCTCTAGTTAAATGACCGTATTTGACAGGATCTATGTACAGATACAGGTAAAATGCTGAAGTTGGGCATTTTCTGTTTAAAAGCAAGCCCTGTGCAAGAGATACATTAAAAAAGACATAACATTAAAACCAAATTAAACATAATAAGCAAACTTAGTGTTTGCAGGTGTCATGATCTGGAAAATTTTGCACTTAGTTGCATGTATTGTTATTTACATATTAAAGTAAACCAGGTTCAGTAAAAAGCAACAAAAGGAATAAAGCACAGGTATTCTGCAGACATACAGAGCTGTTCAACTTTTTCTTAATATTTTAACAACATGTTGTGTATCAAATCACTCACTCACTCACTCATCATCTATACCACTTATTCCTGTATTCAGCGTCACGGGGGCGGAGCCTATCCCAGGAGACTTAGGGCATAAGGCGGGGTACACGCTGGACAGGGTGCCAATCCATCGCAGGGCACAGACACACACACACATTCATTCGTACACTACAGGCAATTTGGGAACACCAATTAACCTAACCTACATGTCTTTGGACTGTGGGAGGAAACCAGAGAACCCAGAGGAAACCCACCAAGCACGGGGAGAACATGCAAACTCCATGCACACAGAGACGGGAATCAAACCTGGACCCTGGAGGTGCAAGGCGACAGTGTTAAGCACTACACCACCGCGCCGCCTTAAATCATAACAACTAAACTAAATCAAACACAGTTTATTTTCTCATTAAATCAGCATTTATTTCATTTGCATTTTAATTTCTATTTTTGTCTTAATCTAAAAGAAATGATGATTGATGGAAAAATAATGAAGGCAAGAACTCCAACTCTAGACACAGAGAGCCAGAACAGCACCTCCATCTGATCAGTACAGCTGGAACCTGTAACAGATAACATTGTCTAAATGAATGAATAAACAAACAAACAAACAAACAAATATAAAACGAAACAACAACAGAAGCTTAAATATGTAATGGAGTACACCTGTGGGGGGAAAAAAAACTTTAAATTTTAGAATTATTTAAAGCAAAGAGATTTATTCATGTCAAAATCTGTTAAAGAAAGTAAAAGGAACCAAAGCCACAATAACAATAACAAATATTATATTTAAAGCTGTTTAAGGCAATAATCCAATAGCCCTCTTATAAAATTATGAAAATGCACGACGTGTATAAATATTGACCACTTTATTAACAGGAAAATGTCTAAACTACAAAAAATTCTGTTCTAGAAATTGAAGGAAGTTTATTTGATTAAAACTCTGACCTTCTCCATCTCTGCTGTTTGAACCCTGGTGTGTAACAGAGTGTGTGTTGTTGTTAAGTGTTCCAGGTGTAGGACAGAGTTTCATCTCTTCACCTTTACAAATAAATTGGAAAAGCAGCAAATAAACAGAAATGATACTAAATATGAATAATGTGAAATATTCAACATTTAATGCACATGTACACATAATTCTGGTTAAAGTGTTGATCTGGAATTAGCAGCTTATCAGAGTAAAACTGTTTACCTTCAAACTGCAGACGTGTTCCAGATGTGAACTTTAGTACAGGTCCCTCCACATAACCACAGAAATATTCTCCTCCATCATCTTCTCTTATTCCATTAATGTTGAGATCAAACTTTTGGTCCTTTACAGTAACACTGAAGCGACTATCATTAAATCCCTCAGCAAATACGTAGCTCTGATTGCCGGCGTACGGTCTCACCAAAAACTGAAGTACTTTTCCAAAACTCTGTCTGTACCAAGCAACACTATATCTGTTTCTGACCTCACTAATGTTACACTCCATAGTTACAGCTTCTCCACGCTTTACTGTCTTCACATGAAGATCCTTGATGTCAAAATTTATTCCTGTAAAAAATGTTTCATATTTTAATGTATGACAATGTACATAACTTAGATAAATATAAAATATTACTACTTTAAATGACTTTAAAGTTTTTGACATTTCAGAAATTGTAACTCTAAAAATTTTATTTTAAATATTTCATGGGGCATCTTGCCAATCAACAAGTTAAATATGTAATGTTATTAATTTATTTTGTTAAAAAACTGAAAGGAAGTTTATTTGATTAAAACTCTGACCTTCTCCATCTCTGCTGTTTGAACCCTGGTGTGTAACAGAGTGTGTGTTGTTGTTAAGTGTTCCAGGTGTAGGACAGAGTTTCATCTCTTCACCTTTACAAATAAATTGGAAAAGCAGCAAATAAACAGAAATGATACTAAATATTCAACATTTAATGCACATGTACACATAATTCTGGTTAAAGTGTTGATCTGGAATTAGCAGCTTATCAGAGTAAAACTGTTTACCTTCAAACTGCAGACGTGTTCCAGATGTGAACTTTATGTTACTTCCCTCTAATTCTCCACAGAAATATTCTCCTCCATCATCTTCTTTCACATTGTTAATGCTGAGATCAAACTTTTGGTCTTTTGCAGTGACACTAAATCGTTTATTAAATCCTTCATGTAATGTCGAATCCTTTTGTCCGTACCATCTTGCAATAAACTGAGGCAGTTTTCCAAAACGCTGTCTGTACAAAGCTAAATTTCTTTTGTTTTTCACCTCGCTAATGTCACACTGCATGATTACATCTTGTCCAAGTTTTACCGTTTTCGTGTGAAGCTTCTTTAAATCTGAAGTTTTTCCTGTAAAAATACAATAAATAAATAAATATTTTAATATGTAATGTTTAATGGAGTCAGTAAATTAGTTAAATATGTAAAATGACTATTTTAGATGAAAGTTTAAAATGTTCCTCACCAGTTGTGCAGAGACAAAGCAGAGAGTAAAGAGCCACAAAGAGTGTGATCATCGTTCCTGTTTAGACAAAGTGATAGTGAGGTAATGAACTTGTGTGTTCAGTAGAAAACCAGGTCCAGACTCACGCCTGATTGGATGTTTTGAAGCTGTGGACTGATTTGATTGGTCCATTAGCTGTAATGAGATGTGAAGCTCACAGTGAATTCTTGTCTATTCTGATGCTGTGATGAGTCACATGACTTTACAGATATGATCTACTGGAGCTCTATCAGTCCTGTGTGCTGGAACCTCTCTGATAGAAGAAGTTTAATGAAGTGCTTTTAGGTCAGCAGATCTAACAACCCCAAAGAGGAATAATGTGGAATCCTGCTGTGGGGGAGGGGCGCGGTACAGTTTCAGTACCGACCTTTCACTGATCATTTGTCTAAGGGAGAAATTTATAAATAAGGTTTTACTGTAACTGTCACGTGTTTGAGTTGTGGATCTTCAGTGATGAATAAAAACACACTTTATTACGCATGAATGAAAAATACACACGTCTCATGCTGGGCCAAAATCTTGTTACACCTCGTTTACAGGTATCCCTGATGACATGCTGCTTGAGTGCTGGAACCAAATTATAAATAAATAAAAGGATGTTGAATACACATATGTGATTTATATAATTGACCCTGAAAGTGACCCACGGCTCAGCATTAATTCCTCTGTGTGAAAACAAACCTGTCATTATAAGCTCCGCCCCCAAACAAGCCTAAAAGCAGTCATGAGAGTGAACTCGAGTTTTTAGAGCCAAGTGTGAAAACGCTCTTAACACATGTGTAGAAGTGTTAGTGACTGCAGCAGCGCTCTCTCACATCATGCAGTTGTTTCAGTTGAACAGAAATAGCATTGTGGTTTCTGAGTTTCTGAGACTGAGTGTTTAATCAGCAGCTCACACTGACTTATTTTGGGTCACTTCAACAGTCTGAATGTCTTTATGTTAGAATCTCAGACTGAAACACAAAAGTGCTGGAGTTCATTAATAAAAATGTCTCTAAAAATATCATGTAGAATGTTGAGATCACTATTTATTCAGACTGTACTAGAGACTGTGCTCTATCTGTGTGAGGCCTGTTATCCACCCTAAAGGACACAACAACAGAGACAGAACTGGGATTAATTAAAGTTTAATCTCACATCTTTTGATATATATATTTTTTTTAATTAATCTGCATAAAACAGATCCAAAAGTATTTATATAAAGCATTTAGACAAAGTGCTGCTGCAGTCTATGAGTCCGGCAGTTTCAGCTCCTTTGATGTGGTAAAAACCTTAATGTCCTCACACTGCTGTTTGGTTCGAGACGTGTGTTTTATAGTTTCGGATTCACACCAGAGAGTGTGTGTCATTGTTAATGGAAACAGTGCTGTGGTTTAAAGTGAGAGATAAACTGTAAACTAAAGAGTTTGTTGCTTTCATTATCAGAGCTGTAAGAGATGTTAGACTTTTATAGATACTGGTGATTAACATTTCAGGCTAAAGGTTCAGTTACTGTGTTAAAATTTTATGTTCTGAAATTGAAGCTCAGAAACACATTTCACTATTGAGAAACATATTAATGATTGTATTGAAATGTATTTAAGTTACAGAATAAGTTACATTATCAAGATGGCGCCGGTGAGGTCGGCTGCCGTCGCGACTGCTCCGACCTATTTTTCCTTGTTTTCGTTTTTTAAGTTAACTTTCAATAACTTTAATCCGGCTAATTCACCATCATTGAGTGCATTAAGTACGATAGAGATACTCTTATTTCTATTGGTTTACAATGTACTCACAATTCGACGTTTTTAACTCCGGATCCGAGCTGGCCGAGTGAGATCCTGAGGGTAAACAAAGGACGCGACGCGAAGCGGCGGCCCCGAGGAAAACGAGCCGGCGTCAGGAACAGGCTGAGAGCGCGTGCACACCGCACACCTCTGCCTAGCATCCTGCTCGCCAATGTCCAGTCACTGGAGAACAAGCTCGATGACCTCAGGGCCAGGATAAAGTTCCAGAGAGACATTCGGGACTGCAATCTTCTCTGCTTCACCGAGACATGGCTGAACCCAGCGGTGCCGGACCACGCCATCCAGCCGGCCGAGTTCTTCTCGGTTCACCGCATGGACAGGACACGGGACTCGGGGAAGACAAGGGGAGGCGGCGTGTGTTTAATGGTGAACAGCAGCTGGTGCAACAGCGCGAGCGTTGTTCCTCTCGCACGCTCCTGCACACCCAACCTGGAACTATTGACTATCAAATGTCGTCCTTTTTATCTTCCTCGGGAGTTCACATCGGTCATAATCAGCGCCGTTTATATTCCGCCACAAGCGGACACGGACACTGCCTTATGCGAGCTGCATGAGGCACTCACACAGCACCAGACACAACACCGGGACGCTGCGCTTATTGTGGCGGGGGACTTTAACAGTGCCAACCTCAAACGTGCAGCGCCTAACTTCCATCAGCACATCACCTGCCCGACCAGGGGCGAAAGGACACTGGACCACTGTTACACACCAGTTAAAGACGGCTACAAGGCACAATCTTGTCCACCGTTTGGGAAATCTGACCACGCCGCCATCTTCCTCATGCCAAAATATAAACAAAGGCTTAAACAGGAACTTCCAGTTCAGAGGGAGGTCGCGCGCTGGACGGACCAATCGGTGGCCGCGCTTCAAGACGCACTCGATGACGCAGACTGGGACATGTTCCGAAACAGCTCCGATGACGTCAGCGTGTTTACGGAAGCGGTTGTGGGATTCATCGGGAAACTAGCGGATGATACCGTACAGAAAACGACCATCAGAACGTTTCCCAATCAGAAGCCGTGGGTGGATAAAACCATCCGCGACGCTCTGAGATCTCGCGCTGCTGCCTACAATGCGGGACTTGCTTCGGGGAACATGGACATGTACAAGGCTGCGGCATATAACGTCCGGAAGGCGGTGAAGGAAGCGAAGCAGCGCTACGGGAGGAAGCTAGAGTCACAACTCCAACAGAGTGACTCTAGGAGCCTGTGGCAGGGACTAAGAACAATAACGGACTATAAAGCTCCAACATCCGGTATGACAAACGCGGACATGACTCTGGCAGACGAGCTGAACACCTTTTATGCTCGCTTCGAGGCTGCAGCTAAAGACGCTAGCGTTGCTAATGCTAGCGCTGCTAATGGCTGCAGACAGGAAGTCATTGCCAGCACCGGAAACGCGTTTATCATCTCCGAGCATGACGTGAGGAGAGCCTTCAGGAGAGTGAACACCAGGAAAGCAGCAGGACCAGACGGCATCTCAGGTCGAGTCCTCAGAGCCTGCGCAGACCAGCTAGCACCAGTGTTCACAGAGATATTCAACCTCTCCTTATCTCAGTCGGTGATCCCCACATGCTTCAAAGAGTCCATCATTGTTCCTGTTCCGAAGAAACCACATCCTGCTTCCCTCAATGACTATCGACCTGTAGCCCTCACATCAGTGGTGATGAAGTGCTTTGAACGGCTGGTCAGAGACTTCATCATCTCTTCACTACCAGACACACTGGATCCACTACAGTTCGCGTACCGTTCAAACCGCTCTACAGATGACGCCATCGCTCATCTACTCCATACTGCTCTCACTCATCTGGACACTAGAAGGGGGAATTATGTGAAAATGCTTTTCATCGACTACAGCTCAGCATTTAACACCATAATTCCCTCTACACTCACTACCAAGCTGGAGCACCTGGGACTCAGCTCATCTTTATGTCAGTGGATCTCCAATTTCCTAACGGGGAGACCACAGGCAGTAAGGATGGGTGGACATGTCTCAGCCTCCATCACCCTCAGCACTGGAGCCCCACAGGGTTGTGTTCTGAGCCCTCTACTGTACTCTTTGTACACTCACGACTGCGTAGCCACTACCAACTCCACCACCATCATCAAGTTTGCTGATGACACCGTCGTGGTCGGCCTGATCACTGACAACGATGAGACGGCCTACCTGAAGGAGATTGGAAATCTGGAGAACTGGTGTCAGACGAACAACCTCCTTCTCAACGTCAGCAAGACAAAGGAGTTGATAGTGGACTTCAGCACAAAGCAGAAGAGGAACTACCAGACCCCCGTCATCAACAAGAGCCCAGTGGAGAGAGTGGACAGCTTCCGTTACCTCGGTGTACACATCACGCAGGACCTGTCTTGGTCCTGTCACATCAACACCGTGGTGAAAAAGGCCCGACAGCGTCTCTACCACCTCAGACGCCTGAGAGACTTCAGACTGCCCTCCAAGGTGCTTAGGAACTTCTACTCCTGCACCATAGAGAGCATCCTGACGGGAAACATCACGTCCTGGTTCGGGAACAGCACCATGCAGGACAGACGAACTCTTCAGAGGGTGGTGCGATCAGCTGAGCGCATCATCCACACCGAGCTCCCTGACCTGCACTCGATCTACAGCAAGCGGTGCTGGACCAAGGCCAGGAAGATCATGAAGGACCTCAGTCACCCCAGCAATGGACTGTTCTCTCTGTTGAGGTCAGGAAAGCGATTCCGCTCCCTGAAGGCCAACACAGAGAGACTGAGGAGGAGCTTCTTCCCGCAGGCGATACGGTCTCTTAATCAGTACAACACACAGTACTGATCCATTTTGCACACCCACACATGCTTCTGCACTCACTCTGGACACTCTGGACATTCAGGACATTTGCACACTTGTCCTCACTGCACACCTGCCCACTCATGGGTAGTATGCACACGTCACTTAAATATGCACATAAGCCACTTTATCATTTAAAATGTCACTTTACTGTATATCTGCATATTCAATATTTTTATTTCCACTTGTGCAATTTCAATTTTTTTACCTACTTACATTTTATATTTTTATATTCTTACATTTTACATTTTATATTCTATATTTTATATTTTATTTAATTTTATTTTATTCTCTTAGGTCAGGGCAGTTGCCTAAGCATTTCACTGCATATCGTACTGTGTAGGATTGTGTATGTGACAAATAAAATTTGAATTTGAATTTGAATTAATACACTTCCTCATGTTCAACTAATGAAGTGACGTCAGGTTCAACGCGTCAGCACCAACATTAATGTTATTTGTGTCTCCTCCTGCAGTGTCACTGTTTTGGCGCGAGTCAAGCACTCTCCTTACTGCTAGTAAGCTATAATGTCAGGAGAGTAGGCATGAGACAACGTGACAATCCAATGTCTGGGCAGCTCTCCTGACTGGGAATGGGGGCTGTAACGTTGATGCAGCAGCCTTTTCCCTCTCTGTGACTGTGTCTCCTCTTGCTTTCCTCCACTTTGATGACTGAGATGTATTGTCCAATACAAGACAAATGCAAATAGGAAAATATTAGTCATGTAAACAACTGATCTGATTGTTTCTCTATTGGTGCAATAAATAGTTTCGCACCTGTTTGCCCCATGCAGTGTTTAAATAAGGTATTGAGTTTCCAAGCGGAAAATGTGGTTCCATTTCTGATCAGTAAGGTTGGTTAGAATCACACACTTTCAGAAGTCCTTGTCTCAGACTTCCATCTGTAAGGGACCACCACTAGAGGTCACTGTTAGCGTTATTAGACTTCGTCCAAAGCCTCAGTGGAGGCTTCAACCTTTGTCCAGAGCTTCAGGGGAGGTCCCACATCCCCAAAGCCTCGGTGGAGGCCTGCGAGACTTCGGAGAGCATCGCATGGAAAGCCGCGCATGGAAAGCCGCGCATCTCCGAGAGCTACACAGCGCTGCCTCCGCCGCCCGGCCTACACCAACGATCCAGTGCTGCCTCAGCCGCCTGGGCAACGCAAAGGATCCAGCACTGCCTTCACCACCCTGCTTCAACGTCGCGAGTCTACCACCGCTCGACCCCGAGAACGAGCTATTGCCGTTTCCGCCGCCATGTGTCAATGGCAGGCCGGCTACTGCCTCCAGCACCCGGCTTCAGCGGCAATCCAGTTTCGTCCGCTTTCCCACCCTGCTCGGGGAGCCAACTCGTCGGCGTCGTAAGTCGGGTGAAAGAACTTCAAACCAAAGACCTTGGAGGTGCGAGAACAATGTGATAACCACTATAGAAACTGTTCCCCCACCGCTTCATAGTTAAACATTTTTATTATGAAATTACATTCTTTCTTTATTATTGACTCTTGCATGTAACATTTTAAAATGGAAGAAAGAACAAACATAACCTTCACTAATGTTAATGTTTCTAGTATCTACATCTTAAATAATACAGATAAGTGTTTTTTTCACCCAAGATGTCTGATGGTCACCATAAAGCCCTGTATATACACTATCACTAGTTTCTACCTTCAACAAATGATCATAGAAAGGACCACAGTGAAACTATACAGCGCCCCTCCCCCACAGGAGGATAAAGATTTCTTTTTGTGTTTTTTAGGTCGCATGTCATTAAACTTCTTCTTCTTCTATCAGAGAGGTTCCAGCACACAGGACTGATAGAGCTCCAGTAGATCATATCTGTCAAGTCATGTGACTCATCACAGCATCAGAATAGACAAGAATTCACTGTGAGCTTCACATCTCATTACAGCTAATGGACCAATCAAATCAGTCCACAGCTTCAAAACATCCAATCAGGCGTGAGTCTGGACCTGGTTTTCTACTGAACACACAAGTTCATTACCTCACTATCACTTTGTCTAAACAGGAACGATGATCACACTCTTTGCGGCTCTTTACTCTCTGCTTTGTCTCTGCACAACTGGTGAGGAACATTTTAAACTTTCATCCAAAATAGTCATTTTACATATTTAACTAATTTACTGACTTCATAAACCATTAAATACCAAATGCTGTTTATTTATTTTTATTTATTTATTGTTTTTTTTTTCAGTAAAACCTTCCGAATTCAAGCAGCTTCATGTGAAAATGGTAAAACTAGGAGGAGATGCAATTATGCAATGTGACATTAGTGAGGTCAAAAACAAAAATTCTTTAGGTTGGTACAGACAGAGTTTTGAAAAATTGCCACGGTTTCTGGCGAGATCATACAGTAACACTCTGGGATACACATTTGTTGAGGGATTTAATGATGGCCGCTTCAGTGTTACTGTAAAAGACCATCAGTTTGATCTCAACATTAACAACACAAGAGAAGATGATGGAGGAGAATATTTCTGTGGAGAAGTTGATGAAAATTCACTAAAGTTCACATCTGGAACACGTCTGCAGTTTGAAGGTAAACAGTTTTACTCTGATAAGCTGCTAATTCCAGATCAACACTTTAACCAGAATTATGTGTACATGTGCATTAAATGTTGAATATTTCACATTATTCATATTTAGTATCATTTCTGTTTATTTGCTGCTTTTCCAATTTATTTGTAAAGGTGAAGAGATGAAACTCTGTTCTACACCTGGAACACTTAACAAGAACACACACTCTGTTACACACCAGGGTTCAAACAGCAGAGATGGAGAAGGTCAGAGTTTTAATCAAATACACTTCCTTTCAATTTTTATAAGAAAATAGACTGATAAGATGCACCATGAAATATTTTACATTTTTAAAGTTAAAATTTCTGAAATGTTAAAAACGTTTAAAGTCATTTATATTAGTAACATGTTATATTTACTTCATAGGAAAAAATTCTGACATGAAGAACTTTCATGTGAAAACAGTAAAACTTGGAGAAGCTGTAACTATGGAGTGTAACATTAGTGAGGTCACAAACAAAAATACTTTAGCTTGGTACAGACAGAGTTTTGGAAAAGTGCCTCAGGTTTTTGCAAGACAGTTCGAGCAGAGTTGGACATTTGTAGAGGGATTTAATGATAGTCGCTTCAGTGTTACTGTAAAGGACCAAAAGTTTGATCTCAACATTAATGAAACGAGAGAAGATGATGGAGGAGAATATTTCTGTGGTTATGTGGATGGAAGTAGAGTAAAGTTCACATCTGGAACACGTCTGCAGTTTGAAGGTAAACAGTTTTACTCTGATAAGCTGCTAATTCCAGATCAACACTTTAACCAGAATTATGTGTACATGTGCATTAAATGTTGAATATTTCACATTATTCATATTTAGTATCATTTCTGTTTATTTGCTGCTTTTCCAATTTATTTGTAAAGGTGAAGAGATGAAACTCTGTCCTACACCTGGAACACTTAACAACAACACACACTCTGTTACACACCAGGGTTCAAACAGCAGAGATGGAGAAGGTCAGAGTTTTAATCAAATAAACTTCCTGTCAGTTTCTAAAACAGAATTTGCCATAGTTAAAGATTTTGTTGTCCATAAATCATCAAAAAAAATTAAGGCTTTCTTTCCTACAGCAGTACTCTATCACACATGTCAGTATCCTGTAGTTTCTTTTAACTTTCTATAATAATTTTCTGTAGTTTTCTGTTAATAAATTGTCCAAAATTTATACAAGTTGTACATTTTCCAGACTTCCTCTCTCGGATTATTGTCTTAACAGCCTGCAGTATAATATCTGTTATTGCAATTGTGGTTCTGGTTGCAGTTTCATTGAAACATCAAAGAAAAGGTCTGTTTTATTATTATTATTATTATTATTATTATTATTATTATTATATTTACAGAGCTAATGTATCCTTTCTCCATTTAAACTTTACTTACTTATGTGTTTTATTGTTCAGGTGCTTCATCAAATAACCATCAAACTCCCACCAATCAGGTAATCCAGTCTTCTATTCATTGTGATTCTGTTCTGTTAAATAAATACACATCTGACCTACAATCCACAATGTACAGAGAACTTTAATGAAATCATTATTTTTACTCTTTTAATCCGCTCTGGTTTATAAAAGGCTCTTGTTCTTTACTAGACTGATGATGAAGATGTCTTGAACTATGCATCCTCCAGAACATCCAGAGACACGAACTATCAAGAGGTTTATACACAAGTATTTTATTTACAGATTGATTTAGACTATACCAGTACACAATAAATAAAAAAGAATATTGACGACTGATACGGTTATTGTCTCGGTCTTTCACATCTATGGCACTGAGATCATGTGACCTGAGACCTCTTTTCAAAAGAACCATCACGGTGGACTTTTTTTTTTTTAATGAAATCTGCCAAGAAAATCCCTCACTTTTTCAATTTACAAAATTGAGTTTGTTTTGACACCTTGTCATGTGACTGTTATATTTGCATACTGGTTAATATTTAGATTAGATTAGATTCAACTTTATTGTCATTGCACATAGTCACAAGGCAACGAAATGCAGTTAGCATCTAACCAGAAGTGCAAGTTAGAAGTGCAATATAAACATATATACAGATCTATAGAAACTTGTATGATAGAAGTAAGGTCTATGTATAAATTGTATTACAGAAAGATATATATATATATATATATATATATATATATATATATATATATATATATATATATATATATATATATATGTGTGTGTGTACATGAATATACAGTGTAAAGTGAGCATAGATGGATAAATTAATGTACAGAATAGTTGTAAATCTACAGATATTTCTGATTATAAATATGTGGAATAAAGATATACAGAAACTATATATAGGTGAATTTACATTATGTGCAATAGTATGAATATACATATGAATAAATATGAGTAATTTAGCCGCTGGATGGGAATGCAGAGTATACCTATACACACATCTACATATATGAATATACACATATTAGTATACAGTCCATGTGCAGACTGTACAAATGAATGAACGGGAAGTATTTACAAAGGTATTAAACAGGAATGTTGGGTTATCAGTGATGGTGGTACCGTCTATGTAAGGGGGGACAGTGAATTTGCGTTCAGTAAGGTAACCACTGTGGGGTAAAAACTGTTCCTCAGCCTGCTGCTCTTGGTTTTTAGGCATCTGAACCTTTTTCCAGAAGGAAGGAGAGAAAACAGTTCATGTGCAGGGTGAGAGGTGTCTTTCACGATGCTTTGTGCTCTACGCAGACACCTCCTCTTGTAGACTTCCTCAATGACAGGAAGTGGGGTACCAGTGATACGCTGAGCAGTTTTTACCACCCTTTGGATGGATTTACGGTCCGAGACAGAGCAGTTACCATACCAGACTGTAATGCAGCTGGTTAGTATGCTCTCTATTGCACAATGGTAGAAATTGTTTCTCATACTTGCAACAAAGCAAGGTTGCACGCACATGGGTGGAAAGGAGCACTAAACAACACACACAGGCCAACATGTGGTTTCCTATATAAATAAAAGAAAGATTTTCTCTGTACATTGGGCAGAACTCAGTCTTTCAATTGTCTTTAGATTACTACATTGAAGGACCAGAAATCATCAGAAAAAAAAATTCTGTCTGTATGTCTGTATGTATATCTGTCCAGATGATGTCACAGCATCACACAAAGCTGACTGGACAGAATTTAAAGATTTAAATCTTTGCCAGTCCTTCTGTATTTGCCTGAAGTTAAATCTGTGCCATAAAATAAAATCAAAATGTTGAGTAGAAGGGACGTTATGAGGAGTTTTGTGTCAGATTACATCACAGCAGTCAACGCTTTTTTTTGGCAAATATAAGGCTTTTTCCCTCGGGGTGGGCGTGGCTATACATGTCACACAACAGAGCCAATCCACTCGATAGTAGACTGTAAACAAACAAGGTATAAGACACTCAACCTTACAGAATTATATTTCTTTGTATTAATCATAAATGTTCTAATCACTGGATTGAATATCTTTTATAGTTCTGACAAAGGAAGAATCAATCTCTTTACTTATATCTCTCAGTTTAAAACACAGTGATGATTCCATCAACACTGACACACACTCTCTAGTGTGAGATGGAAACCAGGTTCGGTATTCTCTATTAGAACAGAGAAAATTACAATATCTGCATTGAGTTTAATCAAACACAAAACAGTGCATCACTATTTATATTCATTACAAGATTCAAGGGATAACACACCTGATTAATAGAGAATCCTACAAAACACTCACGCACTCATCGTCTATACCGCTTTATTCTGTGTTCATGGTCACGGGGGGCCTGGAGCCTAACCCAGGAGACAAAGCGGGGTACACCCTGGACAGTGTGCTAATCCATCGCAGGGCATAAACACACACACACACACACACACACACACACACACACACACACACACACACACACACACACACACACACTACGGGCAATTTGGGAACGCAATCAGCCTAATCTGCATGTCTTTGTACTGTGGGAGGAAACCGGAGTACCCGGAGGAAACCCACTATCCACGGGGAGAACATGCAAACTCCAGGGACACAGAGACGGGAATCGAGTCTGTCTGGCCATGAATCGAACCCGGACCCTGGAGGTGCAAGGCGACAACGATAACCACTACACCACCGTGCCAACTCCTACAAAACAAATGCAGTATTACTTGTAATGTATGACGGCGCCTGCATACACTCGTACTGCCGAAGCTCAGAATCAAGCCACAAAATAAAAACAAAAGAACAGTTTAATAATGTACACACATTTAACTGTACAGTCAAACAAAAAGGGACACTAGGGATAAAAAATAATGAAGAAGGGAAACAAAAAGCAAAGGTGTGTGTGAGTGTGTAGAATGTCCAAAGTCCAGGTTATTGCAATAGTGTGAGAGAGGAGACATGAATCGGTCTCACCGGAAATTCTGAAATAATACTGGGAAGCCGGTGTCGGAGCGAGAGTGCTGTGGCGAAGCGGTCCAGTCGGTGATATTCCTGAAGAAAAGAAAAAAAAAAACCCGCAAGGAACAGCCTTCGTCAGTCACTTTGTATTCTCCATAGCAAATGCACGGTAAACAGCATGCTGTATCTCCATACTCCCTCCCTGTGCTGTTTCGCTTTATATCCGGGTCAGGTGACTGCGTGTGTCACCGTCTTCCCGTGCAGACCGGCAGTACAATCTCATGAGAGCTTGAGCGGGACCCTATACACAAAATGCTCACCGGCAAATAAAACCTTCCCAATTAATAAGACTCTGCTGCTACTTTATCACTAATAATAATAATAATAATAATAATAATAATAATAATAATAATAATAATGATGAATGGAGAATGCACAGTCTAAGAAACAGGAGAGAAGAAAAGAAAATGAAAAATAAAGTATATATAGTGGGATTGTGCTGCATGTACGATTGTGAATCTCTCTCTCTCTCTCTCTCTCTCTCTCTCTCTTTCTCTCACACACACTTGTTTGCGCAGGCGTGCGATTTTCTCCTTACATCTTTATTAGCCTTTGAGTCTCCCTATGTGTTGGAGATTCTGGACCTTTTATAATGACATTCAATGATCAGTTACTAAAGTGATGGGACTGATTGGTTGGCTGAGTAAAATGAGCCCACCCTCATGTTAGCATGTTGCTAGCATGATGCTAACATGCTTAGCATGTTGCTAGCATTATGATAACATCATTAGCATGTTATAGCATGTTATTAGCATGAGGCTAACATCATTAGAATGTTGATAGCATGAGGCTAATATCATTAGCATGTTAGCATGATGCTATTTTGCACATAGAAATAAGTCTAGACAACAACAAATAATATATATATATATGAATAAAATAATTATAAATATATTAGAGGTGTCTGATATTTTTATTGTTTATAAACAGAGAGGCTATCTGTTATAGTTAGTTTTTTGAAGTTTTATA
The DNA here is from genome assembly GCA_030347435.1 of Clarias fuscus. Lineage (NCBI taxonomy): Eukaryota > Metazoa > Chordata > Actinopteri > Siluriformes > Clariidae > Clarias > Clarias fuscus. Next base: position 2,011,655 of record CM059229.1, read on the forward strand.
GTTAAAAAAAATGTCATTGAGCCACTTGTTGCTGCAGTTACTAGCTAGCAACTACTGAGAAGAACTAAACTGTGTAATTATCAGTTTGTATTTATGTATGTTGTTGGCAACAAGATAACCTAGGACTCAAATTATACGAGTAAAATAAGAGAAGGATTCGTGATTCGCGAGTCATATAAAGGATCAGGTTATTTAATCCGGATGAATCCGGATTCACTCATCTCTAGCTGGGAGAGAGAGAGAGAGAGATCTTTATGGATCTTTAACCTCTCTAATGACACTTGATTTTGCTTTACACATGCGCATATGTGTTCTAATAAACTGTACACACGTGCGTGAAAGGACGACTTTTACACACACACACACACACACACACACACACACACACACACACACACACACAGGCGTGGTCACAGTGCACCACAGTATACAGACGCATGGATGTTGGTTATACCAGTGAGAGACGAGCACTAACACCGAGCAGGGGAGAAGATTACCCACAATTCCGCAGCACACGAGAGAGAAAAACCATTGGCTCGGTTGTGATCACGTGACGTTACGATACGTCGAAGCTGAGACACATGGAATGTGGGATGAATGCGTCGCATAGAAGAGGGAAGTAGGAGTTGGACAGCGCACGGGTTGACTATTCTGGTTATGGTGAAGGGGCCGATGAAGCGAGGCGAGAGTTTACGTGAGAGTGTTCTTAGCGGGATGTCCTTTGTAGCGAGCATGACCCTCTCCCCTACGCGGTACCTGGGCGCCTTGGTACAGTGGCGGTCCGTCTGTCCCTTGTACAACCTGGATGCTTGCAGCAGGTTTCGTCTAGCTCATAGCCATGTCCGTTTGCATCGACGAACGAAATGTTGGACCGAGGGGACCTCTACCTCCTCCTCTTGAGTTGGAAACAGTGGTGGCTGGTAACCTAGACAGCACTGGAATGGAGAGAGCCCCGTAGAAGTGGAAGGCAGGGAGTTGTGAGCATATTCGACCCACGGGAGGAACTTACTCCAGCTGGTAGCATCGTGCGTGGTCATGCACCGGAGAGCGACTTCCATAGCTTGGTTCTTTCGGTCTGTTAGGCCGTTGGATTGGGGATGAAAATGTGACGAAAGGCAGGGAGTGGCTCCAATGAGCTTGCAGAAGAGGCTCCAAAACCGAGAGGTGAACTGTGGGCCTCGGTCCGTCTGCGGGAAGGCCATGGAGCCGAAACACGTGGAGGATGAGTAGCTCTGTGGTTTCCTTGGCAGATGGCAGCTTGGGAAGTGGAATGAGATGCACTGACTTGGAGAAACGGTCAACAATGTTCATGATACATGTGTTCCCATCTTCCGAAGGCAGGCCAGTTACGAAGTCCAGCGAAATATGAGACCAGGGGCGATGCGGTATGGGTAAGGGTCTGAGGAGACCGGCTGGGGGACGGTTGTCGCGCTTACAGCGGGTGCAGACGTCGCAGGCCGCCACGAAGCTGGAAACATCCCTTCCCAACGTGGGCCACCAGAAACACTGCTGAATGATAAAACGCGATCGGGCTGAGCCTGGGTGACAAGCCAATCTGGAGCCGTGGCCCCATTCGAGGACTTGCAAGCGTAGACAGAGAGGGACAAAGAGGCGATCTGGGGGGACATTGCTTGGACCGGGCTCCTGGGTCAGTGCCTGCTTAACTTTAGCTTCGATGTCCAGTTCCACGGCTGCTACTAAACAACGAGAGGGCAGGATCGTGTCGCATGGCATGGAGTCATGGGGAACAGAGAACTGGCGTGAGAGGGCGTCCGGCTTGGTGTTCTTGGAACCTGGCCGGTAGGATAGGACAAAGTTGAACCTGGAAAAAAAAAGTGACCAACGGGCCTGTCGGGAATTGAGTCTCTTGGCCCTATGTAAGTGCTCGAGGTTCCTGTGATCGGTCCACACTAGAAACGGGAGCTCTGTCCCCTCCAGCCAGTGTCTCCACTCCTCTAGCGCTAGCTTGATGGCAAGTAGTTCCTGATCGCCCACGTCGTAGTTCCTCTCGGGCGAGGACAGGCGACGGGAGAAAAATGAACAAGGGTACAGTTTGTTATCCAGTGGCGATCTCTGGGACAAGATCCCAGGATTCGTGATTCGCGAGTCATATAAAGGATCAGGTTATTTAATCCGGATGAATCCGGATTCACTCATCTCTAGCTGAGAGAGAGAGAGAGAGAGAGAGATCTTTATGGATCTTTAACCTCTCTAATGACACTTGATTTTGCTTTACACATGCGCATATGTGTTCTAATAAACTGTACACACGTGCGTGAAAGGACGACTTTTACACACACACACACACACACACACACACACACACACACACACACACACACACACAGGCGTGGTCACAGTGCACCACAGTATACATACGCATGGATGTTGGTTATACCAGTGAGAGACGAGCACTAACACCGAGCAGAGGGGAAGATTACCCACAATTCCGCAGCACACGAGAGAGAAAAACCATTGGCTCGGTTGTGATCACGTGACGTTACGATACGTCGAAGCTGAGACACATGGAATGTGGGATGAATGCGTCGCATAGAAGAGGGAAGTAGGAGTTGGACAGCGCACGGGTTGACTATTCTGGTTATGGTGAAGGGGCCGATGAAGCGAGGCGAGAGTTTACGTGAGAGTGTTCTTAGCGGGATGTCCTTTGTAGCGAGCATGACCCTCTCCCCTACGCGGTACCTGGGCGCCTTGGTACAGTGGCGGTCCGTCTGTCCCTTGTACAACCTGGATGCTTGCAGCAGGTTTCGTCTAGCTCATAGCCATGTCCGTTTGCATCGACGAACGAAATGTTGGACCGAGGGGACCTCTACCTCCTCCTCTTGAGTTGGAAACAGTGGTGGCTGGTAACCTAGACAGCACTGGAATGGAGAGAGCCCCGTAGAAGTGGAAGGCAGGGAGTTGTGAGCATATTCGACCCACGGGAGGAACTTACTCCAGCTGGTAGCATCGTGCGTGGTCATGCACCGGAGAGCGACTTCCATAGCTTGGTTCTTTCGGTCTGTTAGGCCGTTGGATTGGGGATGAAAATGTGACGAAAGGCAGGGAGTGGCTCCAATGAGCTTGCAGAAGAGGCTCCAAAACCGAGAGGTGAACTGTGGGCCTCGGTCCGTCTGTGGGAAGGCCATGGAGCCGAAACACGTGGAGGATGAGTAGCTCTGTGGTTTCCTTGGCAGATGGCAGCTTGGGAAGTGGAATGAGATGCACTGACTTGGAGAAACGGTCAACAATGTTCATGATACATGTGTTCCCATCTTCCGAAGGCAGGCCAGTTACGAAGTCCAGCGAAATATGAGACCAGGGGCGATGCGGTATGGGTAAGGGTCTGAGGAGACTGGGGGACGGTTGTCGCGCTTACAGCGGGTGCAGACGTCGCAGGCCGCCACGAAGCTGGAAACATCCCTTCCCAACGTGGGCCACCAGAAACACTGCTGAATGATAAAACGCGTTCGGGCTGAGCCTGGGTGACAAGCCAATCTGGAGCCGTGGCCCCATTCGAGGACTTGCAAGCGTAGACAGAGAGGGACAAAGAGGCGATCTGGGGGGACATTGCTTGGACCGGGCTCCTGGGTCAGTGCCTGCTTAACTTTAGCTTCGATGTCCAGTTCCACGGCTGCTACTAAACAACGAGAGGGCAGGATCGTGTCGCATGGCATGGAGTCATGGGGAACAGAGAACTGGCGTGAGAGGGCGTCCGGCTTGGTGTTCTTGGAACCTGGCCGGTAGGATAGGACAAAGTTGAACCTGGAAAAAAAAAGTGACCAACGGGCCTGTCGGGAATTGAGTCTCTTGGCCCTATGTAAGTACTCGAGGTTCCTGTGATCGGTCCACACTAGAAACGGGAGCTCTGTCCCCTCCAGCCAGTGTCTCCACTCCTCTAGCGCTAGCTTGACGGCAAGTAGTTCCTGATCGCCCACGTCGTAGTTCCTCTCGGGCGAGGACAGGCGACGGGAGAAAAATGAACAAGGGTACAGTTTGTTATCCAGTGGCGATCTCTGGGACAAGATCCCTCCAACGCCAGTGTTGGATGCATCTACCTCCACCACGAACTGGCGGGATGGATCGGGGATGACCAGAATCGGGGCTGAGGTGAACTCTCTCTTGAGGTCAGAAAAAGCTCTCTCCGCCTCTTTGTTCCAGCAGAAGCGCGTCTTGGAGGAAGTCAGCGCCGATAAAGGAGCGGCGATGGAGCTGTACCCTCAAATGAACTGGCGGTAGAAGTTGGCAAAGCCCAGATATCATTGGAGGTCTCGCTGCGAGGCTGGGGTTGGCCAGTTGGAAACCGCCTGAACCTTGGCCGGTTCCATCTCTAATCGTGAGGGAGAGATGACGAAGCCTAGAAAGGTGGTCGATGTCGTGTGAAATTCGCATTTCTCTACCTTGACGTATAAATTGTTCTCTAAAAGTCTCTGTAGCACTTGGCGAACGTGACGTCGATGCTCCTCCAGGTTACGGGAAAAAATCTAAATATCATCCAGATAGACGAATACGTAGAGGTTCAGGAAGTCATGGAGTGCGTCGTTTATCAGGCTCTGTAAGACAGTGGGGGCGTTGGTGAGTCCTAACGGCACTGTCAGGTATTCGTTGTTCTGGGAGTTTGCCTGAAGAAGCACACTTTAGTGCTCCCAACCCGACTAGAGGGCGCCTCCCTTTTGACGGGCAGTTCTTAAGAAAGTGTCCCGAGTCGCCGCAGTAGAAGCAAGCTCTTTCCTGACAACGCCGACGCCTCTCCTCCTCAGAAATTCGAGTCCTGTCTAGCTGCATGGGCGTTCTGTCATGGAGGAAGGGTCCTGTGAGTTGTCCTGGGGGGGGAGGGCCTGCTAGCGGGAGGCGATCTCCTGAAGGTCCGCCTTGAGCAGAGGCACGCGTCGACCCGACCAGCGAGATCCATAAGTCCGTTAAGGTCAGCAGGTAGCTCCTGAGAAACGAGTTCATCCTCGACTGCCTCTGATAAACCTTCAAGGAAGACGTCCGTCGTTCCATCCACTGGTGATGGCGAAGGTCCGAAATTCAATTGCGTAGTCATAAGCTGAGCGTGTTCCTTGGCGAAGTCTCAATAACCTGCTCCCAGCCTCCCTGCCGACATGAGAGTGGTCAAAAACCCTCCTTATCTCCCTGGAGAACGCCTCAAAGTTGTTACAGCATGGGTCGCGGGCTTCCCAGAGAGCCGTGCTCCACTCCCGGGCTCTGCCGGTGAGGAGGGTGATGACATAGGCCACTCGCGATCGCTCCGAGGAGAAGATGGAGGCTTGGAGCTCAAAACTGAGTGAACACTGCGAGAGGAATGATCTGCATGTACCTGGCTCTCCTCCGTAGGTCTGCGGCGCTGGTAAGCGTGGCTCACGTGTTCTCTCTAGGCTTGTGGTGCGCGTTGAGGATAACTGAAGCTGTTGCATCTGAGTGGTGATGTCAGCGAGGGTCTGCCTAGTGGTAAGGAGTTCTTGCTGTTGCTTCCCAAGGAGGGCGCCCTGGCTCTCCAGGGCCAGCCTCATCCTGTCGTACTCTGCTGGATCCACCACGTGTGGCCGGATTATTCTGTCATGTGACGAGACGACGGGGCAATGAGATAGAGCCAGATGCAGAGGAGCAGAGATGATCTCGAGATGCTTGGGCTGGTTGACCTGAAGCTGTGTGCCGTGGAGAGACGAGAAGCGGAACCGTGGTCGAGGAGTGAAAGTGAAAGTTCGAAGCCATTTGGTCCGTCCGCGAGGGCGTTGAGCCGAAACGTGAAGCGAAGCCATAGTCGAGGAACAAGAGCGAGAGTTCAAAGTCATTAAATCCGTCAGCGAGAGCCGAAACGTGAATCAAAGCCGAAGTCGAGGAGTTAAAGTTCAATGCCGTTAAATCCATCAGCGAGTCGACTAATCCAAAACGTGAGTCGAAAATCGTGAAAGCGAGAAAACAAAGCGGAGTCGGTAAAGTGAATACTATGAAATAAAACGCGAGAATATTGGAGCAAAAACACACAATAATCCGGCAGCGCGATAGCGTGCTGCGCTTCCTTATATACCGGAAGAAATCAGCACCAGATGAGAAACCGGTGTGTCGGCGAGGGGGGCGTGTGACGAGTGATGACGGCGTGGGAAAAAACATGGCCGCGTGATGAAAAGCTTGACAGCGTGGGAAAGGAAATGTTGGGAGGCGGAGGCGGTCTTTGATCAGCGCGAAAGCGCTGAGAGCGTGACAGTTTGTGATATTTTCGGATTTGTGGATATTCTGAGGGCACATGAATAAAAGTAGGCCCTTTACAGATTCAAATGATGAACTACACTTATGTATATGATTAAAATGATGGATCATTTTAAGTTCTTTCAACGGTTACCAGAAAAAAATGCAATTGTACACGCCAAGGGTACCGTCGACTCCTAGAGGTTTTAACATTGACACACACTCTCTGGTGTGAGATGGAAACTAAAAGACAAATGTCTCAAAACAAACAGCAGTGTGAGGACATTAAGGTTTTTACCACATCAAAGGAGCTGAAACTGCCGGACTCATAGACTGCAGCAGCACTTTGTCTAAATGCTTTATATAAATACTTTTGGATCTGTTTTATACAGGTTAATATTCAAATGATTCATAGCTGCAAAAATTTATAAGACTTTAACTAGTACCAGTTCTGTCTCTGTTGTTGTGTCCTTTATGGTGGATAACAGGCCTCACACAGATAGAGCACAGTCTCTAGTACAGTCTGAATAAATAGTGATCTCAACATTCTACATGATATTTTTAGAGACATTTTTATTAATGAACTCCAGCACTTTTGTGTTTCAGTCTGAGATTCTAACATAAAGACATTCAGACTGTTGAAGTGACCCAAAATAAGTCAGTGTGAGCTGCTGATTAAACACTCAGTCTCAGAAACTCAGAAACCACAATGCTATTTCTGTTCAACTGAAACAACTGCATGATGTGAGAGAGCGCTGCTGCAGTCACTAACACTTCTACACACGTGTTAAGAGCATTTTCACACTCGGCTTAAACAATTGAGTCCCCTCTCATGACTGCTTCTAGGCGTGTTTGGGGCGGAGCTTACAAGGTTTCACACAGAGGATTTAATTCTGAGCCAATGGTCACTTCAGTAATTCCATACATCACTTATATGTTTGCAACTTTGTTGAGCTTTAATCCTTTTATTTTATTTATATATTTATTTTACTTGGCTCCAGCACTCAAGATGCCTGTCATCATGGAGGAATACAAGCAAATAAGGAGCTGTTTGTGTATCAAGTCTTTTTTTTTCTACAAACACTCGCACCACAAGGGTGAGCTGATTACAGTAATGTTGCTCCAGTACTATCAAAGTGTGGTTTAATTTATCAGTAAGTTATGGTGGACCCTACTGACCCTACCTACAAAAGTCAAAGTACAAACATTACAGAAATGCGCTACAAATACACAAACATAAATTACAAATTTAAAACAGTGCAAATCCAAAGATGACTATGACTAGGGTTAAATTAACTGCTGCTAATATTTAATATGTGAGTTTAGTTAAACACTGAATATGATACTTACAAAAACTGCATTGCTGTCATGAGAAGGTTACTGTCACGAGCCAGCTAGACTCACCAAGCACCTCACAGTCCTACAGTAACTACACTCCGTAGATTCCCTTGCGCACCAGGCTTTCAATCAGCACACCGGATCTCTCATACACACATACACGCATGCACACACTGCTCCTGTGCTCCTCTCCTCATTGTTTAACCCTTTAACTCCAAATAACACTCCTTTGAGTAAACCATTTTCTGCTATTGGGTCCTTTCCTTTCCTGCCTCGTCCCGTGACAGTTAATGAATATATTAAACTTGTTCCTTTGTAAAAATGAGACATTAAATCTATAATCTGAATGAAAGGTAATGGCCATTGATTAGAGTCTCTGGTGTGTGTATATAGAGGATTTTATAGTAACCAGCGAGCACTACAGGACAAAATAAACATGTATACATAAATCACTCCTCCTTATACACACTCACTCAATAAACCTATGGTGTGTATCGTGTTCAAGGTCATTGGAAGACTGGAGCCTATAACAGGGGACTGAGGGCACGAGGCGGAGCGGCAGAACATGGAAACGCCACACACACAGACGCAAAGTGGGTTAATCACTATGGAAACTGTTCCACTCTCCTCTTCATAGTTAAACATTATAATTAGAAAATTACATTCCTACTTTCTTATTAACTGTTGGATAACATTTTAAAAAGGAAAAAAACAACAACCATCCTTAATGTAAACCTTTGTACTGTCTACATCTTAAATAATACAGAAGAGCGTTTTCCCTCAAGATGTCTGATGGTTACGATAAAATACTGTATGTACTGTACACTCTACCTTAAACATATTATTATTGAAAGGACCACAGTGAAACTATACTGCGTTCCTCCTTCACTGTTAGATTGCATGTCATTAAACTTGTTCTATCAGAGAGGTTCCAGCACACAGGACTGATAGAGCTCCAGTAGATCATATCTGTAAAGTCATGTGACTCATCACAGCATCAGAATAGACAAGAATTCACTGTGAGCTTCACATCTCATTACAGCTAATGGACCAATCAAATCAGTCCACAGCTTCAAAACATCCAATCAGGCGTGAGTCTGGACCTGGTTTTCTACTGAACACACAAGTTCATTACCTCACTATCACTTTGTCTAAACAGGAACGATGATCACACTCTTTGTGGCTCTTTACTCTCTGCTTTGTCTCTGCACAACTGGTGAGGAACATTTTAAACTTTCATCTAAAATAGTCATTTTACATATTTAACTAATTTACTAACATCATGAAACATTAAATATCAAATGCAGTTTATTTATTTTTATTTATTTATTGTTTTTTTTTTCAGTAAAACCTTCCGAATTCAAGCAGCTTCATGTGAAAATGGTAAAACTAGGAGGAGATGCAATTATGCAGTGTGACATTAGTGAGGGCAAAAACAAAAAGACTTTAGTTTGGTACAGACAGAGTTTTGAAAAATTGCCACGGTTTCTGGTGAGATCATACAGTAACACTCTGGGATACACATTTGTAGAGGGAGTTAATGATGGCCGCTTCAGTGTTACTGTAAATAACCAAAAGTTTGATCTCAACATTAACAACCTGAGAGAAGATGATGGAGGAGAATATTTCTGTGGAGAAGTTGATGAAAATTCACTAAAGTTCACATCTGGAACACGTCTGCAGTTTGAAGGTAAACAGTTTTACTCTGATAAGCTGCTAATTCCAGATCAACACTTTAACCAGAATTATGTGTACATGTGCATTAAATGTTGAATATTTCACATTATTCATATTTAGTATCATTTCTGTTTATTTGCTGCTTTTCTAATTTATTTGTAAAGGTGAAGAGATGAAACTCTGTCCTACACCTGGAACACTTAACAACAACACACACTCTGTTACACACCAGGGTTCAAACAGCAGAGATGGAGAAGGTCAGAGTTTTAATCAAATAAACTTCCTGCCAGTTTTTATAAGAAAATAGACTGATAAGATGCACCATGAAATATTTTACATTTTTAAAGTTAAAGTTTCTGAAATGTTAAAAACTTTAAAGTCATTTATATTAGTAACATGTTATATTTACTTTATAGGAAAAACTTCTGACATGAAGAATCTTCATGTGAAAACAGTAAAACTTGGAGAAGCTGTAACTATGGAGTGTAACATTAGTGAGGTCACAAACAAAAATAATTTAACTTGGTACAGACAGAGTTTTGGAAAAGTGCCTCAGGTTTTTGCAAGAAAGTTCGAGCAGAGTTACACATTTACTGAGGGATTTAATGATGGCCGCTTCAGTGTTACTGTAAATGACCATATGTTTGATCTCAACATTAATGAAATAAGAGAAGATGATGGAGGAGAATATTTCTGTGGTTATGTGGATGGAAGTACAGTAAAGTTCACATCTGGAACACGTCTGCAGTTTGAAGGTAAACAGTTTTACTCTGATAAGCTGCTAATTCCAGATCAACACTTTAACCAGAATTATGTGTACATGTGCATTAAATGTTGAATATTTCACATTATTCATATTTAGTATCATTTCTGTTTATTTGCTGCTTTTCCAATTTATTTGTAAAGGTGAAGAGATGAAACTCTGTCCTACACCTGGAAGACTTAACAACAACACACACTCTGTTACACACCAGGGTTCAAACAGCAGTGATGGAGAAGGTCAGAGTTTTAATCAAATAAACTTCCTGTCAGTTTCTAAAACAGAATTTGCCATAGTTAAAGATTTTGTTGTCAATAAATCATCAAAAAAATTAAGGCTTTCTTTCCTACAGCAGTACTCTATCACACATGTCAGTATCCTGTAGTTTCTTTTAACTTTCTATTATAATTTTCTGTAGTTTTCTGTTAATAAAGTTTCCAGTATTAATACGAGTTGTACATTTTCCAGACTTCCTCTCTCGGATTATTGTCTTAACAGCCTGCAGTATAATATCTGTTATTGCAATTGTGGTTCTGGTTGCAGTTTTATTGAAACATCTAAGAAAAGGTCTGTTTTATTATTATTATTATTATTATTATTATTATTATTATTATTATTATTATTTATAGAGTTATGTTATAAATTTGTCATCAAAATGTGAATCCTTTCTCCATTTAAACTTTACTTATGTGTTTTATTGTTCAGGTGCTTCATCAAGCAACAATCAAACTCCCACCAATCAGGTAATCCAGTCTTCTATTCATTGTGATTCTGTTCTGTTAAATAAATCCACATCTGACCTACAATCCACAATGTACAGAGAATTTTAATATGCAATTATTTACAAAATATCAATTTAATCATTACTTTTAATCCGCTCTGTTTTATGTTTCTTGTTCTTTATCAGGCTGATGATGAAGATGTCTTGAACTATGCAGCTGTGAGTTTTGCTAATAAACCTTCATCCTCCAGAACATCCGGAGACATTTATGCACAAGTTAAAATAAAATAGAAAAAGAAATTAAGATAGAATCAAAATACAACCATAATGTAGTTTAGAGAAGAATGCAACTTAAATTCACAATTTTGCTTGAACCTTTTTGTTTGTTTGTTCAGAACATGGAATTATTTTCTGTAAAAAGCCTAAATCTGGTGAATAAAGAAATTTTAATAAATATTAAATGTTTTGTCAATACATCTGAAAAAGGTCAGAAAGTGTGAGAGTGCCGTTTCTTAGCTGCCGCGTGGCTCTATGACGGCTCTCGTCTGTTCTGTAGCTTCCACCAGGCTGCTGTTATCTTTACAAAGTTCTTCTTTAACAACCTTCACTGAAATGCACTACAGGATTTATGAGGGAGAGAATACTAGTTTTCTACATACACAGATCTTTTTCTAATTTTTTTTTTTTTTTACCTCAACCCTTGGAAGTTTTTGCACAGAATGGAATCTAATTTGGTCTAAAAAACAGTTTGCTAGACTTGGCCACACATTTCTCCCAAACCCACTCACTCGGAAATACACTAACCATTTGTAGATGATGCGGAAGACACAGAAATGACCAGATGGCTCCCAAATCCTAATGAAAACACACTCTACAGCCTGACTCATCATAGCTTTCTCCAAAATACCTGGATGTACACAATGAATACTGAACCTTTCACCATAAAAGAAATACAAATGTTGAATAGAAGGGATGTTATGAGCAGTTTCTGCCAGATTATGACGCACTTGTTTTAACAGTGTACTGCACATGCGTCAAACTGTGGGCGTGTCTTAAAATCGACCGCTGGACAGAATTTACTGAATCTTCTGCAGTCCTTAGATCTCAGTCTGAAATTTAATCCTTTGCGCACGAGCCTCAGGACTTTCTCTTTGAAGAGAGGAAGCTCCTCAGGTCCGGTCTTTTTGAGGCAGATTTATGCGCGTCTGCCAGATCAGCACGCGAGCCCCGGGAATGTGCGCGGCTCACGGTTTCTCTTTAAAGAAAGCGAGCCGCGCGCAAAGCACCTTAATAGGGAGAAGATCAACAGTACTCACAGTCTCCCTGAAGCCCGAGGCGAGCGTGTTCTTCCCCCAAGCACTCAAAAGAAAATTCGTACAGATCGCCTGCCGCAAGAGATCTATCACACGGAGGCACACATCTCTTAAGCAACTCCGCCATATCGGTGAGTTAATGCTGTTTTTGTTTTGCTTTTGTTATCGCTTGCACACACGCAAACACAAAGCGGTCCTGAAGACAAAAAAATCTGAGGATGTTTCCGGTTCACTCCTATTTATAACCTGCAGGTGAACCTTATTCGGTCACGTCATGCCTGGCACAGGTTATAAGCCGAAGTATTCGGCGGTTTTGACATGCACAGGCTTCACAACCGGAGAACAAAGAGATGTTCCCATAGCGTTTTCACGCAGCATCGAGTGAAAGGGAACAGTATCTGATAGTAACAAAGTCATATTTCTTGACAAAGAGACATTTCTTCTCAAACATGTCACAGTAAAGTGGAGCAAAACCGTATGTACCAAAATAGAGAGCTGTCAGATGCAGTCTCAATACATTAATAATATTATTTATAATTATAATTATTAACAATAATAATAATAATAATAATAATAATAATAATAATAATAATGCAAGATAATTAACATTTAATGCCATGATATCAACTCAGTAGGTTCACAAACCCAGACTGTGTATAATGGGATCAGCACTAGTACTGGTCTATGTTTTATAAAATATAAAATGAAAACAAGTTTCCAAAGAATTAACAAAGAAAATTATGTCATTTGTGAAATAGCATAAATAAATCATGGGTTGTGTATATAGTGATTAAAAATTATGTATTATTATTTGCGGAGTTTGAGTTAATTTTGCGTCTAATTTCTCTGTAAAATCACATCCTAGCATTTGCAAAGTTCAAAGCCAATTATTTTTGCAAAATATCTGCCTTGCACCTGCCCCCCAGTGCGGATGCAACTTAGTCAAACTTCTAAACGATTCAAAATATAGATATTCTTTCAACATAGCACGATAAGACAGCACATTAAAAAGTATTAATTTCACCGATAAATAAACTTTATTTAAGCTGGTTTGCATTACAGATGTGTGAAGGGGCGAATGTCTATTACCGTCGCACTCACCGCCGCGACAAAACGACAGCGGCCAAAATAAATCATTTGCATTTCAAGGCAATTCGTGAAATGACCGCCAGGTGGCGCAAAGTGACATTTTCCATCATCTCGGTTTTTTAAAAATAATTAAGTCATAAAAAAGTCTAAACAATATGCTGTATCGAAGAAATACTACAGTAATGGTAATTTCCACATCTGTATATTTTATACAACAAGCGTGAAAAATCTTAATCAGAGCTATTGATATTTGCTGTACAATAGTGTAATGAGTAAAAAAAACATTGAAGTTGAACATTAAAACAAGTACAATACACTGTAAACCCTAATGCTCAAAGTAATTAAACACATTGAGTACTGTTAACCTAAATAATTGAATGAGTAATGTTTCCACGTTTATGTGATGTATTCCATTTAAAAAAAAATAATAATAATGTGCGCCAAACAGCAAGCACTGGCCGGATGCCAAAAACACACTGCATGCAACAAAACCTTTAACCTGCGCCACACCACACCGTAACACTATACAACAATTACGCTATAATTATTTAGAATATTTACATAGACAAAGGAAAGAAAGTTGGAAAAAGCACTCATACAAACGCTCACCATGCCCACTCACTCCCAGCATGCCCTCAGTGAAAGAGAGAGAGAGAGCAGTTCAGTGTGTGGAAAATGTTGCTAAAGAACTCACTTAGTAGTAGTAATGAACATGTTCCCTCACTCGTTCATCGTCTATACCACTTTATCCTGTATTCAGGGTCGCAGGTCTGGAGCTTATCCTAGTAGACTTATGGCACAAGACAGGATACACCCTGGATGGGGTGTCAATCCATCACAGGGCACACACACATACACACATTTCACGCAATTTGGGAATGCGAGTTAGCCTAAACTGCATGTCTTTGGACTATGAGAGGAAACCAAAGTACCCGGAGGAAGCCCATCAAGCATGGAGAGAACATGCAAACCATGCACACAGACCCTGAGGCCGGAATTGAACCCAGGAACCTGGAGGTGCAAGCCGTGCCACCGTGTCACCTTATGAACATCATCATATTTGCACTTGCCCGATTGGACAACTGCTTTCGAACAATGATAAATGTGGAGCCCTGGGGACGGGCTTGTTTATTTTGTGAGGCTTTTTTCCAACCTGTATAGTGAGCATATCAGAACGTCCACCTATAGATGCAGTGTTGCAGCAGTCTGAAACATGAACTGCAGCAGACATTGCATATCATCATCTATATAGCAGATATAATCATTAAATAGTGCAGGTGATGAATGAATAAAGAAAGAGTAAAAACATCTTCATGTAAAATTACAATGTGTGTGAACTTAACAGCTCTGGGTGAGATAATGTTTTTCATCCTGAGTTGAACTTTTACAGGTTATAACTTTTTTTAAAGTTATGTTTGTGATGAGCTGTATGAATTCTGAAACTTGTTATACTCTTTACTAAAGTTTCTAAATAGTAAAATATATCTCTGAGTTTTAACCTCATAGCATTAAACTTAAACCCACTCCAGTAACTGAAACTTTAACCAGAAATGATCCCTTAAAGCCCTGATAAAGAAATAATCAAACCACAGTGATTAACACTGACACACACTCTCTGGTGTGAGATGAAAACTAGAGGACAAACGTCTCAAACCAAACAGCAGCATGAGGCCATTAAGGGATTTAACCACATCATTGGAGCTGAAACTGCCGGACTCATAGACTGCAGCAGCACTTTGATATAAATACTTTTATTTTATATAAAGTAAGATCTTTGATTTTGGTGGCACCACAGACACACAGACACGAGGTGAGGTCTGATGAGAAAAGGGTAGTTTTATTTGGAAAAATAGAAAAAGGGAAGGAAACTGAGGAAGAAGAATGGAAAGAAGGGGAGAAAAGTAGTGAAGATTGCACGTGCTGGTCCAGGCAGTGCCCAGTTGGCAGAGGGGCGCTCAGCTGGTAAGTGTTGGCAACAACGGAGTGGCAGAGTGCGTCCACATGGGCAGCGGTTCCTGTTGACCCTTCAACACAGCTTTGAAGGTTAAGCTGGCACTACCCAGCCATTCAGACATTCAACTATTGTCACCACAGGGAATCTCTAGCTGCTTTCCATTCGGAAGTGTACAGGGTGCTCCCCACTCTCTGCTACGTGTGCAGGGAATGGTGGTGAAGGGAGCTTCCTTTGACAAAATTCCACCATTTGGAAGCCTGGGTCACTTCCTCTGTGTGATACCATGGTAACATAACCACCTCGGATACTTGTTGCTGTTGCTGTGGAAATTTGACACTACAGCTGGAACAGCTGTTCGCACTACAGCTTAGTGGCGATGACAATTGCCTTTACCTTTCTAGTTGGCAGAAGTAAAAAGTGCTGCGGCTCCTGCAGGCCTTTCCTCAACTTCAGTCAATGCCGCACAATGACATTAAGCATTTCCACCTTTGAAGTTCCCAGGGCGCATGGCATTGCCCTTCTTATACGCTGCTTTCCTGCTCAGGAAGATGCATTAGTGGTGTCCCATCTATCCAGCTTTGTGCCGTGAGCTCTGACAGGTGAATTAGCGGTGTTCAATTCATTGGCTTTTGTGCTGGAAAGAGGTTAATTAGTGCTGCTGTGAGCTCGAAAAGGTGAATTAGTGGTGTTCAATACATCCGCTTTTGTGCTATAAGCTCAAAAAGGTAAAATTAGCGGTGTTCAGTCCGTCTGCCTTTGTGCCCTAAGCTCGGACAGGTGAATTGCCAGTGCTCAGTTCATTTACCTTTGTAAACTTTGTTAAACGAGCTCAAACAGGTGACATTGCGGCACTCACACCACTTGCCTTTATACAATGAGCTCTAAGTGAACTGGCGGCACACAATCCTCTTGCTTTTATCCACCGAGCTCAAATAGGTGCAATGGCAGCACTCAGATGAAATGAACTCAGACAAGCAAAAGGGTGCTATTGTGTGCTTATGCTGGTGCGGCGACAGCACAGCGTCCCCAGGCTGGCATGATAACAGCTTAGAGTGCACGAAACATCCTCAGATCTTTTTGTCTTCAGGACCGCTTTGTGTTTGCGTGTGTGTGTGTGCAACAGAATCACGGTAGGAAAGAAAAACTTTACTTACCGATAATGGCAGTTCGCGCGCGGCTCGCTTTCTTTAAAGAAAAACCGCGAGCCACGGCGCATTCCTGGGGCTCGCGTGCGTATGAGACGGGATTTCTCCCTTTCTCTCGCGCTCTCGCCGGATCAGGAAGTGTTTAGCGTCCGCTTCTCAAGCGCGCTCCGGCACTTTTTGTGAATGGGCCGAATAGATTTCCTCTCTCGCCGCAAAAATAAATAAATAAATAAAAGCCTCAACGAGGGTTCCCCCCCCCCCTTTTTTTGGCGACCTCCATGACGAGTTAACTCTTTCATGGAATAAGCCTTATTCATCCCCTGTTTTATGATGATACCCCAGAGACGCTCAGAGACGCTTGCGAGCTATCTCTCTCCTGGGAGCTCATCCTCCCTGAAAAAGCCCACATTGCCCACCAAGCCATGTAGACTAACATCTTCGTTGGTGGGGAAAGCTTTTCAGGCAGTGGGTCAGGCTGGTGCTGCTCTGCACACCATGGCAGTTTTGCAGGCATACCGAGCTCACCTGCTAAGAGTTCTGAGCACTGGCGGGTCTACTGATGGCACCTAGCCACAGATTTATTTCTCTATGCCACCAAACAGACGGCCCGTGCTATCCGCCGTTCTTTGGCTGCAGCGGTCGCCACGGAGAGACATCTGTGATTTAATCTCAAGGGCATCGAGGTCAGGGATCGTGTTTTCCTCCTTGATGCCCCCCCCCCCTCTCGCCTTCCGGCTTCCGGCTGTAAACACCGCCGCCACTAGGTATGGGAGGCGAAGCTCTACGAGCAGACCTCTGTGAGGTTTCTCCCTTGCCCTGCTCAGGAGTCGGGACCGTCGGTCACCCAGTGCCGACCAGGTCTGGACCCCATGAGGCGCGAGGTGCAGAAGGAGAGTGTGCCGAGCCAGCTACCCCCTCGTAGAGACAGGGGAAGGACTCGTCACGCTTCGCAATCCACCTCAAAGAAAAAAAAAAAAAAGCACCGGACCTGAGGAGCATTATCTCCACCAAAAAGGAAGCCCTGAGGTTGACGTGCCCAGGACCACGGGGGTGTCTCCCCCTGGGGAGGGACGTGTAAAAATTCCAATAAGGGATAAAGACTCCTCCCTGGCACCCTATGGGGGCCGTTGTCTAATCTCCGCCACCACTGGTGTTTCGGGAAGCAGCGGTCTCCAGCGAAATGTTAGGTGCTCGGTTCCTTCCTGCCTTGTTTCAGAATGCCTGACACCTAACACCCCCCCTCCGTTGCACATCGTTCTCTGCGTTTTCAATGGCGTGGTCTTCACTTCCATGAAACTGGAGCGAGCACATCTGCTGACTTGGCAGTTACAGAATGAGTTTGCTGGCAAAAAGGGGCCATAGAGCATGTTCCCCTGCCAGACAAGACATGGGGGGTTGCGTCCAATTTTACATCTTCTTGGGCTGAACATCAAAATGTTGACAGCCAAAATGATTGTTCTCAAATTCAACCAGATGTTTGGTTTGTGACGGTCAACCTGAATGCATATTTTCATATAGAAATATTGCCACAACACAAGAGGTTCCTGAGGTTTGCTTTCGGAGGCAAAGCTTACCAGTATCAGGTCCTTCTAGCTGGCCTAGCCCTGTCACCCCGCACTTTTAAAATGCACGGATGCAGCTCTGGCTCTATGATTCCAGGGCATCCATATTCTGAATTGTATAGACGACTGGCTGATCCTAGCTCAGTCTTAATAGCTAGCGCGTCGACATCAGGATGTCATCCTAGCTCATCTTCATTCTTTAGGATTGAGACTCAACCCCACGAAAGGGGTTTTCTTTCCTGTTCAGACAACATATTTGGGTGTCACATGGGATTCGATCACAAGGTGGGCACAGCTGTTTCCCACTTGTGTCGAACCCATCCTCCAACACCCTGAAGGAAATCAAGCTAGGCCAGAAAGTGACTTCATCACTATCAAAGATCTTTAGGTCTCATGGCAGCTGCGTCCACGGTGATGCCTTTGGGCCTTCTGCACATGAGGGCTTGTCAGTTGTGGTTAGGAGCCAGGGGATTTCACTCAAGGGCCAATCCCCAGAGGCTAATAAGGGTTACGCGCTGGGGCTTCGTACCCTTTCTATGTGGTTCAGACCCCAGTTTCTGACTTTGGGTCCCACTTTAGGTCTGCCTTGTCGTCGCAAGACGCTAACGACAGACGCTTCCCTCACGGGCTGGGGTGCGGTCTTGGATGGCCATCCAGCACAAGGGAGCTGGAGAGGTCATCTTCTCACATGGCACAGCAATTGCCTCGAAATGATGGCTCTGTTTCTGGCCCTGAAACACTTCCTCCAGCAGTTGAGAGACTACCATGTCCTAGTGCGGGTGGACAACACTGTGGTAGTCTTGTACATAAATCGCTAGGGTGGACTGTGCTCGCGCCGCTTCAACAAGCTAGCGCACCAGGTTCTGCTTTGGGCACAGGACAAGTTCCTGTCCCTCAGAGCGATTTACATTCCGGGGCACATGAATGTAAGAGCAGACTTGCTATCCAGACAAGCTGTGACACATGGGGACTGGAAACTCCACCCCCTTTACTACTCTGACTCCTCCAGCTCTCCTGGGTCTGGACGCCATGGCCCACACGTGACCCAGATTACGCCTTTATGCGTTTCCTCTGATAGTTCTGCTCCCAGGAGTCCTGGCGAGGGTCCGTCAACAGGGTGGCGCCTCTTATCGATAGCGCCCCAGTGGCCGACCAGAGTGTGGTTCTCGGATCTAATATATCTCCTCGATGGCTCAGCCTGGGTGATTCCAGTGAGGAGGGATCTTCTGTCTCAGGTGCAGGGGACAATATTTCATCCCCGACCCGAGCTCTGGAACCTTCACGTTTGGCCCCTGAAGGGGACCAACTAAGACATGCTGGTCTTCCAGCCAGCGTAATTGAAACCATTTCAAGTGCCAGGGCTCCCTTCACTAGAAGAACTTATGCCCTCAAATGGAGTGTATTTGAAAGTTGGTACATGGTAAGCATGTAGACCCAGTCCACTGCTAGATTGTTTCAGTGCTGGAGTTTCTGCAAGAAAAGTTGTCCTCTGGCTTATTCCCTAGTACTTTCAGAACATACATAGCCACTATTTCGGCACGCTCTGACCGATGGGGTTTCTGTGGAAAAGCACCATTTAGCTGCCTGTTTTATTCGTGGAGCTAAACGGTTGAGGCCGCCCACTAGAGCGACGGTCCCTTCATGGGACTTAGCTAGCGTATTCGAAGGCCTGGCTGACACCCCTTTTGAACCACTAGAGTCAGCGACTGTCAGGCTTCTGTCTCTTAAGATGGTTTTCTTATGGCTATTACTTCTTTGAAGAGGATTGGTGATCTGCAGGCTCTGTCAGTCTCCCCATCCTGACTAGACTTTGCCCCTGGGCTAGTCAAAGCTATTCTGCATCCTCACCCGAACAATCTTCTCAAGGTTCCATTCTCGACCATGCACCCAGTCGTTCTCGAACTCCGGAGCAGGAAAGACTTTACTTACTATTTCCAATACGTGCTCTTCGGATTTCCATCCACCGCACTAGCTACTGGCGTAAGTCAGAGCAGCTCTTTATTTGCCATGGGGATCACAACCGGGGGGCGGCCACCACCAGACAGACTCTGTCACACTGGGTGAGAGATGCTATTGCCCTAGCCTATGAGGCGCGTGGTCACACTTCGCCTTTGGGAATCAGGGCTCATTCAACCAGGTGGATTGCCTCATCAATTGCTCTGGCAAGAGGCGTCCCCCTGCAGCAGGTGTGTGATGCGGCAGGCTGGTCCTCTCTACACACGTTTGTTATATTATTTATCCGGATGTGTCATGATCCACGCCTGTCAACCTGTTTTTCCCACGCTGTCACTCTCCATGTGCTCATGTTTTCCCCAGCCTGTCATGCTTCCGTTACCACGCCCCCATCTACTCACCTGTTTCTCATCTTCTCCGCTGATTACTCCAGTGATTTAAGCACGCGCTGCGCGCTGCTTAAATCGCTGGATTATTGAATGTCTTCTGCTTCGATTCTCTCGCGTTTTGTTTTGCTTTCTTCACGTTGCCAAGTAGTTTCGTTTTCTCGTTTCATGTCTTTCGCCTTCTGTTTTGGATTTGTTGCCTCGCTGTTTGATTTCCCGGCTTTGATCTCGCGCTTCCTCGTTTTGACTACGGCTTTTGTTTTACGTGTTTTGGATTGTCGCCTCGCTGTCTGATCTCCCGGTTACCGATCTAATGCTTCCCATTTTGACTACGGCTCTCGCTTTGTGTTTTTGCCTGGACATCACGCTGATTGATCTTCCGGCTTTTGACCCACGCTTTCGTTTTCCGACCTCGCTCCAGTTTAACGTTTCTACTCTTCATCTGGATCCACCTCGTTTCACCTCGCCACGTGACAGAATAATCCAGCCAAACGAAATGGATCCAGCAGATGTCGACCACATGAAATCGGCGTTGAAGAGTCAAGGTGCACTTCTTGGAGCTCACCAGCAGGAGCTGCTCAACACCCAGCAAGCCCTCGCTGACGTCATGACTCAGCTCCAACGGCTCCAGCTCTCTTCAACGTCAAGCAGAGACTGCCACATTCAACGTGAACCATGTCTCCCTGCCCCTCCTACCTATGAAGGAGATCCAGGCACCTGCCGATCATTCCTCTCTCAGTGTTCATTGATTTTTGAACTACAGACCTCCACTTTCTCTTCTGAACGCTCAAAGGTGGCATTTGTGATTACGCTCCTTTCAGGGAGAGCCAGAGAGTGGAGCACGGCACTCTGGGAGACCCATGACCCTTGTTGCTCAAACTTTGAGCTTTTTGCTAAGGAAATGAGGAGGGTATTTGATCGCTCATGTCATGGCAGAGAAGCAGGACTCAAGTTATTGAATCTCCGGCAAGGTTCCCGCTCGGCCTATGATTATGCCATTGAGTTCCGAACACTGGCCTTCTCAAGTGGATGGAACGAACAAGCACTAAGTGACATGTTCTTTGAGGGTCTGTCTGAAACACTTAAAGACCAACTAGTTTCTCTGGAACTCCCCTCCTCGCTCCCGGAGCTCATAGATCTGGCAGGCCGAGTAGATTCACGTCTTCGTCTTCGGAGACCAGCCTGGACACCACCACTTAAAGTTACCCCGACATCACGAGCCCATGAACAGGAGAAGCCCACGCAATTGGGCAGGATCCGCATCGCTCCTGAGGAACGACGACGACGCAGAGTAGAGAGGGCCTGTTTCTACTGTGGAGGGTCTGATCACCAAGTCAAGTTCTGTCCAATAAAAAGGAGCAACCATCTAGTTCAACTTGGAACGCTGGATGGTGCGACTTCAAGAAGACTCCCCGACCAGCGTCAACTACTTCCTGTCTTCCTCATCTACGAACAGCAGACCCACTTAGTGCAGGCACTAATTGACTCAGGCTCTGACCGTAATCTCATCAACGCGGCCTCGGCCAAGGCTCTTGGAATCCCCTTCCTGCCTTTGGAGACCCAGCTCAAGGTCCAGGCTCTCGACGGGAGTCTGCTCCCCTCCATCACTCACAGAACTCCTCTCATTGGCCTGAGAGTTTCGGGCAACCACTCAGAGCAAACCTCCCTATTCATCATGGAAGGTTCTCACGCCACATTCGTTCTGGGCCTCCCCTGGTTAACCCAACACAATCCACAGATCGACTGGGCCACGAATTCCATCCTAGCCTGGAGCCCATCATGTTCCACAATGTGTTTACAATCTGCTACGACGTCATGCTTCAGCTCCACCCCCACGAAGGAGCTACCTGATCTCACCCACGTCCCTCTAGACTACCATGACCTCAGGGCAGCATTCAGTAAGTCACGCGCCACCTCCCTTCCCCCCCACCGACCATACGACTGTGCCATTGATCTGCTCCCCGGCACCACTCCTCCCAAGGGCCGCCTATACTCTTTGTCACCCAAGGAACGCCAGGCCATGGACCAATATATTACCGAATCCCTCGCGGCAGGGATCATTCGTCCCTCCTCCTCTCCGGCAGGGGCCGGATTCTTCTTCGTGGGCAAAAAAGATGGCTCCCTTCGACCCTGCATAGATTATAGGGGCCTGAACGACATTACCGTTAAGAACCGGTACCCGCTTCCACTAATGGCTACGGCTTTCGAGCTTCTGCAAGGAGCCAAACTATTTACCAAGCTGGACCTGCGCAACGCATACCACCTCGTCCGCATTCGAGAGGGTGATGAGTGGAAAACGGCTTTCAACACCCCTACAGGACATTATGAATACCTGGTGGTTCCGTTTGGTCTTACTAACGCCCCCGCCGTCTTCCAGGCTCTCATTAATGATGTACTCAGGGACTTTCTCAACTCTTCAGTGCTTGTCTATCTAGATGACATATTAATTTTTTCACGTGACCTAGATGAACACAGACACCACGTTCGGCAAGTACTTCAGAGACTTCTGGAGAATAACCTGTTTGTCAAAGCAGAGAAGTGTGAATTTCACACCACCTCGACCACGTTTCTCGGGTTTGTCATTGGCCCTACAGGCATTGAGATGGAGTCCACCAAACTTCAAGCAGTGACAAATTGGTCCACTCCCACCTCACGACAGCAGCTTCAAAGGTTCTTGGGCTTCGCTAATTTCTATCGCCGCTTTATCCGGGGCTACAGTACCATCGCTGCTCCACTCACAGCCCTGACCTCATCCAAGACCCAGTTCTGTTGGAACCAGGAAGCTGAAAGAGCCTTCACTGAATTAAAGAAAAGATTCACATCTGCCCCTGTCCTCACCATTCCTGACCCATCACAACAATTCATCGTTGAGGTCGACGCTTCCAGTACGGGGGTAGGGGGCGTTCTGTCGCAGAGATCTATAGATGATAACAAGCTGCACCCATGTTCCTTCTTTTCTCATCGCCTAACACCTGCTGAGATGAACTATGGCATCGGTGACCGAGAGCTTTTAGCCATTAAGCTTGCCCTAGAAGAATGGAGACACTGGTTGGAGGGGACAGAGGTTCCATTCCTGGTCTGGACTGACCATAAGAACTTGGAATACCTTAGGAGCGCCAAGAGGCTCAACTCTCGCCAAGCTCGGTGGTCACTCTTTTTCACCAGATTCAACTTTACACTCTCATACCGCCTGGGATCAAAGAACTCCAAACCAGATGCTCTCTCCAGAAAATTCTCACCCACTCACGACACCTCCACCAATGATACCATAATCCCCTCCTCCTGCTTGCTCGCCTCAGCCAAGCTGGATATTGAAACTAAGGTCCAGCAAGCCTTCTCCCATGAACCTGGTCCCAGTAATGATTGATTGATCTTCCGGCTTTTGACCCACGCTTTCGTTTTCCGACCTCGCTCCAGTTTAACGTTTCTACTCTTCATCTGCACTTGGATCCACCTCGTTTCACCTCGCCACGTGACAGGATGTCAATGCTACTCCAGGCTCGTGGATCCTTGAGTCCCAGAGCTACGTCTGAGACCTCCTTGGCTATTGTGCACACACGCTACACAACCTGGGGATCCAGACACTTGCAGTGCGGCGGCGTTGGTATTCTCGTTCCCATAGCGTTTTCACGCAGCATCGAGTGTAGCTTTTGAAATGGGTTACTTTTGTCTCGGGTTACTTAGCTGTAACCCTGTTCCCTGATAAAGCGGGAACGAGATGCTGTGTTTCAATGCTGCACTGCTGGCGTGCCTGGACGTCCTTCAGACAAAATTGACCTGAGGATGTTTCTGGTTCACTCCTATTTATAACCTGCAGGTGCACCTTATTCGGTGACGTCATGCCTGGCAGAGGTTATAAACCGAAGTGTTCGGCGGTTTTGACATACACAGGCTTCACAACCGGAAACAAAGAGATGTTCCCATAGCGTTTTCACGCAGCATCTCGTTCCCGCTTTATCAGGGAACAGGGTTACAGCTAAGTAACCCGAGACGTTCCTCCAGGACCAAGGTGCTACATACATGCAAATGACATAAATTTACAACACAACATCATAAGTGAGCAACGCAGATTTTACATTTTTAAGTTAACCTAAGCTATCAATTTTTATACTACACTTCAAAATTCCTAGTGTTTGCATATGACCTAATGGTCAACGAATGTACTCTGAAAGTGTTAAATCAACACTCTGGGTGTTAATTCAAGACTAAGGATTTTGTTGTGTAGAAGAGACAACACACAACAAAGTGCATGTGCAATTGTGCAAATAAGAGCTACATGATAACAACAACGTAACACAACAATGTAACACGTTACAGTACTGAAATGCCTTTTCTTTAATGATGAGGTATGTGTTAAGGTAGTGATAAAAACAGCAGTAAACAATTGACATTTGTCAAAAATATTGTTTCTGCAAACAGCAGACTGTATGATGAGGTAGGAGTTGAGGTAGTGGGAAAAAACAAAAAAAACAAACGTATGCCGTTTGGTCCATGCTCGAGGCTTTAGAGCGGCAGAGTGGTTTCTCCTCCGGCCTTTTAATGCGGCTTTACTCTCTGTTCGCTCTAGCGGCCAGCCTGCCCCGCCCAGCCATTCATTGGGATGGCCACGGCATGAGCCCTCGTGACTTCTGTCATCCGGGAAGCTCACCCTGAGTGGGGGTTTAGTGGAAAATTAATGACAAAAATAATGCCTTTTCCTTATCGACAGTTGAATCATGTAAGCTGGTGCTAGAAGTCCTTGTAGCACGTAGCATAGCTACAGCCATATGCTGCTCTCACTTTTAGCATTTGCCACACAACAAGAGGCTCTAAGCCGAGGGTTATTTTAGACAACATTCTCCACCCTGCTTTTAGAATATGGCAGGAAGATGAGATCTATTATTCACTCCTCGCCAGCCATGTCAAATATAGCGGCCCCGCCCATTCACACAGCTGCAGAAGGGGATGGAGCCTCTGTAGGGAGCCTTCAGAGTGAGGGAGAAGCAAAAACATCTGGACACATACCCGTTACAAATTCACACTGTGACAATTCTAATTTAAATGTTTAAATAGATGTTGATCCACTAGAGGGTGTGTTCACATGCGTAAAGCATTTAATCAGAATATAACCATTTTTCCTCTTGGAAACTCATTACATTATTTAAACACTGCATGGGGCAAACAGGTGCAAAAACTATAAACTATAAACTATTTATTGCATCAAGAGAGAAACAATCAGATCAGTTACTATCAGTTTCTATTTGCATTTGTCTTGTTTTGGACAATATATCACAGTCGTCAAAGTGGAGGAAAGCAAGAGGAGACACAGCCACAGAAAGGGAAAAGGCTGCTTCATCAACGTTACAGCCCCTGTTCCCAGTCAGGAGAGCTGCAAAGACATTGGATTATCACGTTGACTCCTGTGCCTGTGGCCTAAAGAGAGCTGAATGAAGTCGACTAGCCGCGTCATTGAGGAGCATGTGAGAGCCGCCGTCATCGCAAGTGCAGTCGGCTACTCTGTCGCCATCATAGCTTACTAGCAGCAAGGAGAGTGCTTGACTCACAACAAAACAGAGACACTGAAGTCATCAAAGTGGAGGAAAGCCGGAGGAGACACAACTGACATTAAAGTTGGTGCTGACGCATTGAACCTGACATCACTTTTTTAGTTCAAGATGAGGAAGTGTATTAATTCTGTAACTTAAATATATCGCAGTACAATCATTAAAAATTTTCTCAATAGTGAAATGTGTTTATGAGTTTCAAGTTTACTGTATCAAATTTAACCACAGTAACTGAACCTTTAAGCTGAAATGTTAATCACCAGTCTCTATAAAAGTCTAACATCTCTTACAGCTCTGATAATGAAAGCAACAAACTCTTTAATTTATAGTTTATCTCTCACTTTAAACCACAGTGCTGTTTCCATTAACAATGACACACACTCTCTGGTGTGAATCCGAAACTATAAAAAACACGTCTCGAACCAAACAGCAGTGTGAGGACATTAAGGTTTTTACCACATCAAAGGAGCTGAAACTGCCGGACTCATAGACTGCAGCAGCACTTTGTCTAAATGCTTAGTGTGAACTTAAGAATTAGGATATGTTTCATACAGATTAATCATGAAACGATTTGTACCTTTAAAAATTGTAAAATTATACCTTAATAAATAATAATTTCTTTATTATGTCCTTTATGGTGGATAACAGGCCTCACACAGATAGAGCACAGTCTCTAGTACAGTCTGAATAAATAGTGATCTCAACATTCTACATGATATTTTTAGAGACATTTTTATTAATGAACTCCAGCACTTTTGTGTTTCAGTCTGAGATTCTAACATAAAGACATTCAGACTGTTGAAGTGACCCAAAATAAGTCAGTGTGAGCTGCTGATTAAACACTCAGTCTCAGAAACTCAGAAACCACAATGCTATTTCTGTTCAACTGAAACAACTGCATGATGTGAGAGAGCGCTGCTGCAGTCACTAACACTTCTACACATGTGTTAAGAGCGTTTTCACACTTGGCCCTGAATATTCGAGTTCACTCCCATGACTGCTTTTAGGCTTGTTTGGGGGCGGGTCTTATAATGACAGGTTTACTTTAACATGGAAGAATTAATTTTGAGCCATAGCTCACTTCAATAATTCCACACATCACTTACTGTATATGTGTGCAACTTTGTTGAGAGTTCATCTTTTTATTTTATTAATTTATTTTACTTGCAGCACGTAAGCAGTCTGTTATCATGGAGGAATACAAGCAAATGAGGATCTGTTCTGGTGATAGAAGATTTTAACCACGGAGACTCCAGGACCCTCGTGACCCTGTATACACGATAAAGCGATATAGACAATGAGATGATATCAGACATATATAGTTTTCAATGTTTTCTGTATGAACACTTGTACCACAAGGGGGAGCTCATTATAGTAACGTTGCTCCAGTACTACCAAAGTGTTGTTTTATTAATAATGTATGGTAGACACTACTGACTCTATCTACAAAATTCAATGTACAAACATTATGGAAATGAGCTACAAATACACAAACACATATAAAATAAAATCTCATGCAAAAAGAAAAACACTGAAAATCCAAAACCATATATGACTGGTTAAATTAATTGCTGCCATTATTTAGTATGTGAGTTAATTCTGAGTTAATGTTTCAGTCATCTAATACAGGAGTTCTACTGACTTGGAGAAAAAAAAATAGTAAATTTTTGTTTAACTCTGGGAAACACTGATTGATTTCTTGTTTATTTGTAATTCCTGTTAATGTCGTTAAACACTGAACATGATACTTAAAGGAAAAGTGCATTCCTATCATTAGAGAGTTAATTAACAGGTTAAACTTGTGGATTTGTAAAATTAAGACATTGAATATATCATCTGAATCATGACACAGTCGGGCCAGGCTCCGACACCTGCCAGACACAACCTCCTTTATCACTGGAATACTAATCATCACCAGCCAATTAACACATGCCCATAAAAGCACACACCACGCCGCACCCATTGTCCAGGCTCGTATTCACGAAAGAGGACCAAATCTCTGAGTTCACGCTAAGAGTATATGTGTACCGCATTACTTACCTGTGTTCTTTGTTTCTCCAGAAGTTTTCTAAGAAAGTTTCCAAGAAGTTTCCCTCCGGCTTCATCTCCGCGGCTCGGTGGTGTGTGCTCCCCGTCTCTCCAAAGTCTCATCTGCACAACCTCCCTGCCAGGCTTCTCGACCGACCTCCTTGTCCACCAAAGAAGTAACTTTACATTAAGGATTGCCATAGCGACCCTTGCGCCTTGTACAACAGCCATTTCCCTGCACCATTTAAAAATAAAGATTGCTCATTCTTAATACCTTCTATCGTGTGTGAGTCCGTCTATATTACAGAAGCCTGGACCTTACCAACAATCAGAATGAGTGATCCCGAGCCCATTCACGCGCTGGTGGAGGAATTACGCCGGATTTTTGTAATACCGCCGCCATTGCCAAGCGGCTCCACCGGCGCTTCCAGCGCTTCTTCGGCGCTCCCAGTTTCCAGTCCTATGGCGTGACCAGCGCCCTTCTCTGGCGCGGTGGGGAGTTGCAAGGGTTTTCTACTGCAATGTTCACTTACCTTTGCTATGCAACCATCAAGTTATCCCAATGACAAGGCAAAAATCGCTTATATAATTTCTCTCCTCTCAGGTCAGGCTTTACAGTGGGCGGAGTCGATCTGGTCACAGGGCGGGCCGCTGACAGACTCTTATGATCTCTTTGTTTCACACTTCAGGGAGGTGTTTGAGCGTACCGACAGTGAGTTATCAGCAGGAGAGCAACTAAATCACCTTACACAAGGTAATCTGCCTATACAAGACTATGCATTACATTTCCGGACCTTGGCAGCGAGCAGTGGGTGGAATGAGCAAGCCCTCATCACCACCTACCGACAGGGGTTGGAGTCCAATCTGCGGCTTATGCTGGCAACTCAGGACGATTCTATCGGTCTGGAACAGTTCATCCAACTCTCTATACGATGTGCCACACGTGTCGCTTCCTGCAGCACCGATCCAAGGAATCCCACATCGCTTCTCTTCGAGAATCCGAGGAATTCAGGCTCCTCCGACCCAAGAGAAGAACCGATACAACTGGACAGGGGCAAGATCTCGTCCTCAGAAAGGCAAAGAAGGCTGACCCAGAGTCCTTGCCTGTACTGTGGCAGTGCGGGGCACCTTAGACTGGAGTGCCCCATCCGTCCTCCTCGTCAAGTGGTGAATTCTCTGTCTACTCATGTAGAAAAGTTACAAGCCCTCACCATAAAAGTAAATCTTACTGCCTCCTCCCTTTCAATTTCAGTGGCAGCTCTGCTCGACTCTGGGTCAGCCGGGAACTTCATCTCAGGAGAGCTGTGTAGACGCCTAAAGATCAAGACCACTCAGACGGAAAAACTCTTCCAGGTCCAGTCCATAACTGGAAGACCCCTGTCCAGAAAATCAGTCCATCAGTATGCCGGCCCTGTGACTCTGCAAATTGGATTATGTCATCAAGAGGAGATCACGTTCCTGGTCTTGGAGGAGTCCACCTCGGATGTCGTCTTGGGACGCCCATGGCTTGTAAAACATGACCCTATACTCTCTTGGACCACGGGGGAGATTCTTAAGTGGGGAAAGACCTGCTTCCAAAATTGCTTCCCCCGTCTACCACTAAAATCACACCCTCTCAGCCTGCAGTCAACGTCAATAGAGAGTCCTTTGGATAACCAATCTGTGGAAATTCCTCACCAATATTCCTCCTTTGCAGATGTCTTCTGTCCAAAAAGGGCCACGCAATTACCACCACATCGGCCATGGGACTGTGCAATTGATCTTCTTCCTGGAGAACCACTACCTCGTGGCCGTATTTACCCACTCTCACTCCCTGAAAGAAAAGCCATGGAAGAGTACATTACTGAGGCTCTCCAACAAGGTTACATCCGGCCGTCCACTTCGCCCGCTGCGTCAAGCTTCTTCTTTGTGGCCAAGAAAGGAGGCGGGCTTAGGCCTTGCATAGATTTTCGGACCCTCAACACAACACAGCCACCGTAAAATTCAGGTATCCGTTACCCCTAGTCCCAGCAGCCTTAGAGTGTCTCCGTGAAGCCACCCTCTTCACCAAACTAGATCTCCGGAGTGCCTACAATCTAATCCGCATCAGGAGGGGAGATGAATGGAAGACGGCATTCGTAACACCAACCGGGCACTACGAATATCTGGTGATGCCCTACGGCCTTGTCAACGCCCCAGCCGTCTTCCAAAATTTCATGCACGAAATACTCTGTGAGTTTCTCCACCAGTTTGTCATAGTATACATTGACGACATTCTCATCTTCTCTAAGTTTGAGTCCGAACACCGCCAACACGTCACGAGGGTCCTCCAACGTTTACGGAACTTTCAACTCTTCCTCAAAGCCGAGAAATGCTCCTTTCACAAAACGTCAATCAAGTTCCTTGGATATGTCATTGACCGAAATGGAATAAGGATGGACGAGGAGAAAGTATCTACCATCTCCACCTGGCCGGAACCAACCACAATCAAAGAACTACAGTGCTTTCTGGGGTTTGCCAACTTTTATCGAAGGTTCATTGGCAATTACAGCATCACAGCCAGCCCATTAACCTCCTTACTACGTGGCAAACCCAGGTCGTTGAAGTGGACGCCGGAAGCCACGTCTGCTTTCCGGCGACTCAAACAAGCCTTCGTATCGGCACCCATCCTCGTTCATCCTAACCCAGAGCTCCCGTTCGTGGTGGAGGTGGATGCCTCAACAACCGGAGTAGGAGCAATTCTCTTGTCATAGTATACATTGACGACATTCTCACCCACCAACACTACATCCATGTGCCTTCTTTTCAAGGAAGTTCAACCCAGCCGAAGTGAACTATGATATCGGAGATCGGGAATTGTTGTCCATTAAATTGGCTCTTGAGGAGTGGAGACACTGGTTGGAGGGGGCAGCACATCAGTCCTCGGTGCTCACAGATCATAAGAACTTGCAGTACTTAAGAGAGGCAAAGAGACTCAACCCTAGACAGGCAAGATGGGCCATGTTCATTTCTCGTTTCTTCTTTAAGATCTCCTTTATTCTTGGTTTGAAGAACACCAAGGCCGATGCCCTCTCCAGACTACATGCCCCCAACGAGAGCATTGAGGAACCAGTATCTATCCTTCCAGAAACCCTCTTCGTCAATCCCATCCATTGGGAACACCTGGCATCCATTTCAGGACCGGCCCCAGCGCCTCCACCAGCTTGTCCACGACATCGCAGATATGTCTTGAAACGTGATCCAAATGTCCTAATCCACTCCGCACTTTCATCCTTATGCACGGGACACCCAGGGATCGACCGAACTCTCTCACTCGTACAGGAGCGTTTCTGGTGGCCCGACATGGAAAGGGACATGAGAAGGTACGTGAAGGGATGTCGAAAACTCCACGACACCTGCCAGCAGGGAAGATCATACCTCTACCCATTCCTCAACGTCCATGGTCACTCTTGGGGGTAGACTTCATTACGGACCTACCCGAGTCGGAGGGACGCACCTGCATACTGGTCATAGTGGATCGGTTTTCAAAGGGATGTCGACTGATTTACATTTAGGCATTTGGCAGACGCTCTTATCCAGAGCGACTTACAAAAAGTGCTTTAAAGTTTACATTACTGGATAGATACTTACACTGGGTTTACTAGGTCAATAACTAAGTGTGATTAGTCTAACACAACTGGAAGAGGAAGAGGATTTTTTTTTTTGGGGGGGGGGGGTAGTCCTGTAAGTACTGGAGAAATAGATAAATAGACTGATCTCTCTCCAGGGCTTACCCACCGCTATGGAGACTGCAGAACTCCTTTTTAACCAGGTCTTCCGTTACTTAGGCATCCCAGAGGATATCGTATCAGATCGAGGTCCTCAATTCATATCCCGGGTCTGGCAAAGCTTTTTTCGACTCCTAGGTGTGACGGTGTGTCTGTCTTCAGGGTGTCATCCGCAGACCAATGGGCAGACTGAGCGTAAAATCCAGGAAATCGGCCGCTTCCACCGCACTTTCTGCCATGGCCACCAGAACTCCTGGAACCAGTTCCTGGGATGGGCCGAGTATGCTCAAAACTCACTAAGTCAGCCAACCACTGGTCTCACTCCTTTCCAGTGTGCCCTAGGTTACCAGCCCCCATTGTTCCCTTGGAATGGGGAACCATCAAACCTTCCTGCGGTCGACTGCTGGTTCCGGGAGAGTGAGAGAGTCTGGAAAGAAGCTCACCACCATCTATAGAGAGCTGTACGCAGATACAAGAACTATGCTGACAAACGCCGATCCACTGCTCCAACATATCAACCTGGAGACAAGGTATGGCTCTCAACTCGAGACATGTGTCTGCGTCAGTCCTGTAAAAAGCTCAATCCCAGGTATGTCGGTCCCTTCCAGATTCTGTAACAGAGAAATCCGGTCACGTACAAACTCCAACTGCCACCACAGTATCACAGTAGGGGTCGCCTGGAGTATCTAGTAGATTGGGAGGGTTAAGGTCACGAGGAAAGATCCTGGGTGCCTCGAGACGACATTCTTGACCCCAATCTACTAGAGGAATTCCACAACACGCATCCAGATTGTCCGGGCCCCAGAGGAAGAGGTAGGCCTCCACGACAGCAGAGGGGTCGACCCTCAGGAGCGGGTCGTGGAGGAGGGGGTAATGTCACAGTCGGGCCAGGCTCCGACACCAGCCAAACACAGCGTCCTTTATCACCGGAATACTAATCATCACCAGCTGAAGTCAATCAACACACGCCCATAAAAGCACACACCACGCCGCACCCATTGTCCAGGCTCGTATTCACGAAAGAGGGCCAAATCTCTGAGTTCACGCTAAGAGTATATGTGTACCGCATTACTTACCTGTGTTCTTTGTTTCTCCAGAAGTCTTCTAAGAAAGTTTCCAAGAAGTTTCCCTTCGGCTTCATCTCCGCGGCTCGGTGGTGTGTGCTCCTCGTCTCTCCAAAGTCTCATCTGCACAACCTCCCCGTCAGGCTTCTCGACCGACCTTCTTGTCCACCAAAGACGTAACTTTACATTAAGTATTGCCATAGCGACCCTTGCGCCTCGTACAACAGCCATTTCCCTGCACCATTTAACAATAAAGATTGCTCATTCTTAATACCTTCTATCGTGTGCGAGTCCGTCTATATTACAAATCAATGATAATGCCCATTGTTTAGAGTCTCTGGTGTGTGTGTATGGGATTGTATGTGAACCACCAAGCACTTCAAACCATAGACTCTGGAGGTGAGAGGACACTGTGATAACCACTATAGAAACTGTTCCCCCTCCCTCCTCTTCATAGTTAAACATTTTCATTATGAAATTATATTCCTATTTTCTTACTGACTCTTGAATGTAACAAACATAACCTTCAATAATGTACATGTTTCTAATATCTACATATTAAATAATACAGATGTGTGTTTTTCCATCGAAGATGTCTGATGGTCACCATAAAATACTGTATATACACTGTATTTATACGTTCAACAAATGATCATTGAAAGGACTACAGTGAAACTATACTGCGCCCCTCCCCCACAGGAGGATAAAAACTGTTAACCTTTGGGGGCGTTAGAACACATGTTATTAAACTTGTTCTATCAGAGAGGTTCCAGCACACAGGACTGATAGAGCTCCAGTAGATCATATCTGTAAAGTCATGTGACTCATCACAGCATCAGAATAGACAAGAATTCACTGTGAGCTTCACATCTCATTACAGCTAATGGACCAATCAAATCAGTCCACAGCTTCAAAACATCCAATCAGGCGTGAGTCTGGACCTGGTTTTCTACTGAACACACAAGTTCATTACCTCACTATCACTTTGTCTAAACAGGAACGATGATCACACTCTTTGTGGCTCTTTACTCTCTGCTTTGTCTCTGCACAACTGGTGAGGAACATTTTAAACTTCAATGTAAACTAGGACAATTACATAGTACATGACTAATTTACTGATTTTTATTAAATCTAAAGTATGAAATACTTTTAATTTTTTTCAGTGAAACCTTCAGAATTCAAGCAGCTTCACATAAAAACGGTAAACCATGAACAAGATGTAACTATGGATTGTAACATTAGTGAAGTCAAGAACAAAAACACTTTATCTTGGTACAGACAGAGTTTTGGAAAATTACCTCAGCTCATTGCAAGACAGTACGGGCAAAATAATTACATATTTGTTGATGGATTTAATGATGGCCGCTTCAGTGTTACTGTAAAAGACCAAAAGTTTGATCTCAACATTAACAACCTGAGAGAAGATGATGGAGGAGAATATTTCTGTGGAGAAGTTGATGAAAATTCACTGAAGTTCACATCTGGAACACGTCTGCAGTTTGAAGGTAAACAGTTTTACTCTGATAAGCTGCTAATTCCAGATCAACACTTTAACCAGAATTATGTGTACATGTGCATTAAATGTTGAATATTTCACATTATTCATATTTAGTATCATTTCTGTTTATTTGCTGCTTTTCCAATTTATTTGTAAAGGTGAAGAGATGAAACTCTGTCCTACACCTGGAACACTTAACAAGGACACAGACAGTGATGGAGAAGGTACTGTATGAGTTTTAATCAAATTAACTTCCTTTCAGTTTTTCATAACATAATTTAATGACATTATATATATAAATTGTTGACTAATAAGATTTCCCATGAAATATATAACTTTTAAATATATATAAATTTATATATACATTTTTGAAATGTAAAGGATCTTTAGAGGAATTTAAAGTAGTAACATTTTACATTTATCTAGGTTATGTACATTGTTACACATTAAATACTGAACTTTTTTTTTTTTGTTACAGGAAAAACTGCTGATATGAAGAATCTTCATGTAAAAACAGTAAAACTTGGAGAAGATGTAATTATGCAGTGTAACATTAATGGGCTCAAAAACAAAAATACTTTCGCTTGGTACAGACAGAGTGCTGAAAAAGTTCCTCAGGTTTTTGCAAGACAGTTCGAGCAGAGTTACACATTTACTGAGGGATTTACTGATAGTCGCTTCAGTTTTACTGTAAATGACCATATGTTTAATCTCAACATTATTAAAATAAGAGAAGATGATGGAGAAGAATATTTCTGTGGATATGTGGATGGAAGTACAGTAAAGTTCACATCTGGAACACGTCTGCAGTTTGAAGGTAAACAGTTTTACTCTGATAAGCTGCTAATTCCAGATCAACACTTTAACCAGAATTATGTGTACATGTGCATTAAATGTTGAATATTTCACATTATTCATATTTAGTATCATTTCTGTTTATTTGCTGCTTTTCCCATTTATTTATAAAGGTGAAGAGATGAAACTCTGTCCTACACCTGGAACACTTAACAACAACACACACTCTGTTACACACCAGGGTTCAAACAGCAGAGATGGAGAAGGTAAGAGTTTAAATCAAATAAACTTAATTTCACTTTCTATAACAGAATTTGCCCTGGATAAAAAATTGAGTTTTCAATAACTCATAAAAATTGTTAAGGCTTTCTTTTCCAACTGAAGTACTCTATCATACGTTTCAGGATGTATTGCTATTTATTAGTGGTTCTCCTGCAGGCTTATTTGTCTTTTCCTTTCATTTTATTCTCCTTCCATACAACATTTCGTGTGTAACTAGTCCTGTACCATTTGTTGTAGACCCGTGAAAGAGGTATCACATCTTGCGGCTTATTTCATTTTTTGACTCATGCTAGCAAAGAGGGCTTCTAACATGCTACACATGCTAGCTGTAAATAGCTACATGCTAATCTTAAGTAGCTAAGGGCTAAAACAGGTTAAATTTCTGCTGGCAACATGCTAACATGGGGGTGGGGTCATTTTACTCAGATGACCAAGCTGTTTCGAGGCTTTTATCATATATTGTCTTGTTTTGTAAATATCTGTGCAAAATAAATAAATAAATAAATACAGTGTATAAAGAATCACTGGCATTAGCCCTGTATAGTGTGTGATGTGTGCAGGTTGTGCGGTGCGCCCGGGGTGGCGATGGCACAGGGTGCTTGGGCCCGTCATCATTGCTTGCAACTATATATATATATATATATATATATATATATATTTTTTTTTTTTTTATATCTTTTTAGTAGCATTACTGCAGTTGGAAAATGTATTTTGGTATGTGTGCTACTACCGGGGAACATTTGATCAAAATGTAACAGGCACGGAAATCTTGTAAACACTATTTACAAAAAAAAAATCACAAGCACATTAATAGGAGGAGACAACAACAGATGTTTTAAATGGGCTATTATCTTGTGCTCACAATAGAAAAATGCATAGTATAATGAAGATCATGTATTAATCCCATGACCAACCTAGGGCAAGACAGCATTGAGAGGATTAAATACAGTACTGGTAAAATAACGTCTTACATTCTTTGACCAGTTGAGGGGTTTGCGTGCAAATGAAGCCTTTTGTGAATGAACTGTGAGTCATTTTCCATCACTACCTGATCCTGTAGACTGACATTATAAAAGGCCAGAGTTTTGCAACAGCAACCACCACAAAAGATTTACCTCTAGTTTATTTTTAATATTGTGTTTTTCCATACAGGTCCTGATCAGATGGAGGTGCTGTTCTGGCTCTCTGTGTCTAGAGTTGGAGTTCTTGCCTTCATTGTTTTTCCAACGAGCCTGTTTGCTTTTAAATTAAGAATAAAATAGAATTTTTTATTAAAATGAAGTAAATGTTGATTTAAAGACTTAAAAATAAAAAAAAGTTTTAGATTTAATTAGACGTAATTGTTAGGAAAGAGAATATATATGTTTAGTTGTTGATGTCACTCAATCCACAAGGTGTTTAAAATATGACATGATTAAACATTTAAGAACAGCTCCGTATGGCTGCAGAATATCTGTGCTTTATTCATTTTATTTCTTTTTATGACACTGTTTGCTTGAAAATGTAAAGAACAAACATACATGTAACAAAGTGCAAGTAAAATGTATCCAAAGCATCACACTTACTAATAAACAAGTAAGATTTAGTTTTTTAATGTGGTTTTAATGTTGTGGTTGATGATGTATCTCTTGGACAGGGCTACTGTAGCTTTCAGACAGAGACGTGCAGAGATATTTTGAGGATCACAGCCTGAATGGAGCATGCTCAAGAACATAGCTGGCAGCTCCTGACATTTGCTAGAAAGAACCACGAAATGTGATCCCCCGTGATGACACAGTTAACGATGCCCCGCCCCATAAACGCCCCCATGCGCTTTCCAGTAAGGTGGTTGCAATGCTGTATAAACCCACCAGGTGGAACATTGTCTGCTTCGGTTAACTTCAGTGTCCAGGCAGTTTATACAGCATGTCTATATACTGTACAGCCGTTGTCAACATAGTTTCATAAATAGATGATTTGGTAAAAAAGTAAAATAAAACTGATCAATAAAACAGAATTTTTAAATCACTCAATACACAACCCATGATGCTTATGCTATTTAAAATTAATGAATTACTTAATAAATAAAACTTGTTATTGCAATATTTTCCAAAAGATCCTTAATGACACGGTAACATGTGTAATTTATCTATACCGATAGCTGTAGATACGGAATATAAATGCAGGCTATGTATTTTATATTACGGTGTATTTTATCTAGTTCTGTTTAATAGAGTGATAGATAATATTTTGCTGAAAAGTAAAGCTCAAAATGTAACTTCTGTTTGGGTTTGTTTTCATTATATTTTTGATGATAGTCAAAAATTGGCATAAAAGTTTTTTTAAAAGGCGCATAATATCTGGAACAAATTGGATCTGCTCCTCACGCAACCCACGTTGTTACAACAGATCAGTATTTCTTTAGTCATTTATCCCTGCATAACGTTCCCCTATCAAAGATCTGATGGGGCATTAATCACTTATCACAGCTGTGAATAGATGCGGAAGCAGAGAGATTAAATCCCCATCAACATTCACACTTGAGAACAACACTAAAACAACTAAAAAGTTCCAGAGGTTTAGCGCCAGTTATCGCAGGACATGGATGACCTACAGTACTGTTTTACACTGCTTATAATTTTTGCCCTAGTTCGATTTGGTTTTACACGATTTCATGTGTGCGCATGTGTGTGTGTGTGTGTGCGTGTGAGAGAGAGAGAGCTTATATTGTGATTTATCCAAGGTTACTAAAGCCTGGCTTCCTACTACTAATAAATATTTCAATGTAACCCCTGGGTCTCTATAACAAAATCAGCCAACGCTGTAAACAGATGATACAACAAATTATATACTCTGAAAATCACGTTTTATTTGAACATTTAAAAAATATATCGAAAAAAACATAAATATAAAAACAATCACCAATTATAGGAACTCCAGTCCGTGGCTGTACAGGGTCAAGTTTACGGGCGTTTCTCAGTCTATTGTCAATTTTACTTTTGACTAGAAACCAATATGTCTTATTAAAGATGCACTGTTTTATTGGACACGGCTGTTTTGTAATGTTCAGTAAAATAAACACTGTCTACATCAAATTTACTGTCGATGTCTTAAAGTCATGATGTAATAGAGATGAGTCTCTTTAGCTGCTTCTCCACTAATGTTATCATGGTGTAACTTATTAACGTATTGCGTATAAGCTTTAGCGTCTTTTTGAGGGAAACAGGAGTGAACTTGTGAGTTTGTGACACTGACAGTAAGCTGTAATGTTAACTCCAGACTTGGTAAACAGACCATTAAGTTCTCTAAAGTCACATCTGACCGCTGCTGGTGCTGCTAGTGATATTTAAAACGGCCGATAAAAACTAAAGTGGTAATTAAACTATAAACTACTCCAAACAAATTTTATACAAAAAAAAAAAAAGTCACCACTTACCCTGAATAAGGTCCATTAAACTCTGTAGTTTACTGTGAAATCTTGATGCACCTTCCTGGCAGGAGAGGGAGGGGGGATCACGTGGTCCAAAGGGCAGCCGCACGAGATCCGTACGGCATTCACACGTCCTCGGCTATTTGAGGTGGCTCCTACTGTATATGCTGCTTTCCTGCTTTGGCAAATTCATTACCGGTGTCCCGTCTATCCACCTTTGTGCCGTGAGCTCTGACAGGTGAATCAGCGGCGTTCAATTCATTCGCTTTTGTGCTGGAACTTGACGAGGTTAATTAGCTGTGTTCAGTCCCTCCGTCTTTGTACTGTGAGTTTAATAGCAAACTAAATACCTTTTCCTCATCGGCAGCTGGATCATGTAAGCTGGTGCTAGAAGTCCTTGTAACGTGTAGCATAGCGACAGCCGCATGCCGCTCTCACCTTTAGCGTTTGCCACACAACGTTAGGCTGTGAACTGGTGTTATTTTGGACTCTGTACAACAGTCCCCACCCTGCTTTTAAAATGTGGCAAGAAGATGAGATCTATTAATTAATTCCTTGCCAGCCATGTCAAATCTAGTGGCCCCGCCCCTTCACACACCTGCAGAAGGGAATGGAGCCACTTTACGGAGCGAGAAACAAAGAAATCTGAAAATTCATGGTGTGACAATTCCAATTTAACTGTTTACATGGACGTTGATCCACTAGGAGGTGCGTAAAGTATTTAATCAGAACATGTGCTTTTTACATGCAAAAAGTGGGTTTGCCTGCTATAAAGCAATAGAACTGCTGAAGGAGAAGAATCTCACTTTTTGGTTTATGATTGTTACAAGAATTTGGCCTCTCGTTTATTGTTTAGAGCTTCTCTGCATATGAAATACAAGCTCATCTGTGGCCCTTCCCCTGTCATAGACCACGAGCCAGTGGATGGAAGTCTGAGACAAGAACTACTGACAGTGTGTGATTCTTACCAACCTTACCGATCATGAATGGAACCACATTTTCCTCTTGGAAACTCATTACCTTATTTAAACACTGCATGGGGCAAATGGGTGCAAAAATACACTATTTATTGCATCAAGAGAGAAACATTCAGATCAGTTGTTTACATGACTTATATTTTCCTATTTACATTCATCTTGTCTTGGACAATACATCTCAGTCATCAAAGTGGAGGAAAGTCACAGAAAGGGAAAAGGCTGCTGGATCAACGTTACAGCCCCCGTTCCCAGTCAGGAGAGCTGCCCAGACATTCGATTGTCACGTTGTCTCATGCCTACTCTCACGACACCATAGCTTACTAGCAGTAAGGAGAATGCTTGACTCGCGCCATAACAGTGACATTGTGGAGGAAAAGTGGAGGAAAGTTGGAGGAGACACAACTGACATTAATGTTGGTGCTGACGTGTTGAACCTGACATCACTTTTTTTAGTTGAAGATGAGGAAGTGCATTAATTCTGTAACTTAAATACATCTCAATACAATCATTAAAACGTTTATCAATAGTGAAATGTGTTTATGAGCATCAAGTTTACAGCATCAAATTTAAACACAGTAACTGAACCTTTAAGCTGAAATGTTAATCACCAGTCTCTATAAAAGTCTAACATCTCTTACAGCTCTGATAATGAAAGCAACAAACTCTTTAGTTTACAGTTTATCTCTCACTTTAAACCACAGTGCTGTTTCCATTAACAATGACACACACTCTCTGGTGTGAATCTGAAACTATAAAACACACGTCTCAAAACAAACAGCAGTGTGAGGACATTAAGGTTTTTATCACATCAAAGGAGCTGAAACTGCCGGACTCATAGACTCCAGCAGCACTTTGTCTAAATGCTTTATATAAATACTTTTGGATCTGTTTTATGCAGGTTAATATTTAAATGATTCATAGCTGCAAAAATTTATAAGACTTTAACTAGTACCAGTTCTGTCTCTGTTGTTGTGTCCTTTATGGTGGATAACAGGCCTCACACAGATAGAGCACAGTCTCTAGTACAGTCTGAATAAATAGTGATCTCAACATTCTACATGATATTTTTAGAGACATTTTTATTAATGAACTCCAGCACTTTTGTGTTTCAGTCTGAGATTCTAACATAAAGACATTCAGACTGTTGAAGTGACCCAAAATAAGTCAGTGTGAGCTGCTGATTAAACACTCAGTCTCAGAAACTCAGAAACCACAATGCTATTTCTGTTCAACTGAAACAACTGCATGATGTGAGAGAGCGCTGCTGCAGTCACTAACACTTCTACACATGTGTTAAGAGCGTTTTCACACTCGGCTTAAACAATTGAGTCCCCTCTCATGACTGCTTCTAGGCTTGTTTGGGGGCGGAGCTTATAATGACATGTTAACTTTTACACAGCGGAATTATTTTAAGCCATAGCTCACTTCAATAATTCCATACATCACTTACTGTATATGTGTGCAACTTTGTTGAGAGTTCATCCTTTTATTTTATTAATTTGTTTTACTTGTTGTCATCATGGAGGAATATAAGCAAATGAGGATCTGTTCTGGTGAAAGAAGATTTTAACCACGGAGACTCCAGGACCCCATGACCCTGTATACATGATAAAGTGGTGTAGACAATGAGATGATACGAGATGATTTTTCAATGTTTTCTGTATGAACACTTGTACCATAAGGGGGAGCTCATTATAGTAATGTTGCTCCAGTACTACCAAAGTGTAATATTTATCACTAAGGTAGGTGGTACCCAACTGACCCTACCTCAAGTCAAGTCAAATAGGCTTTTATTGTCATTTCAACCATATACAGTTCAGTACAGAGTGAAACGAAACAACGTTCCTCCAGGACCAAAGTGCTACATACATGTAACAACATAAATTAACAACACAACATAAATTAACAACACACTTGACCGGAACCAGCTGGCTAACAAATGATCTAATTAGCTGACTAGCTCAGATATGACCGATTTACATTTTTTATGTTAACCTAAAAACTATCAATCTCTATACAAAAAAGAGACAACAATATACAACA
Organism: Clarias fuscus; assembly: GCA_030347435.1. Lineage (NCBI taxonomy): Eukaryota > Metazoa > Chordata > Actinopteri > Siluriformes > Clariidae > Clarias > Clarias fuscus. The sequence goes on from CM059229.1 coordinate 2,053,124, forward strand.
GACAACGAAGTACACGTGCAAATGTGCAAACAAAGAGCTACATGACATACACAACAACATAAGATGAGGTATGAGTTGAGGTAGTGGGAAGAGCAGCAGTAAATAATTGACATTTCTGATGTAGCAGCAATGAATTTAAAAAAATTGTGTGCAAATAGCAGGTACTACAAATATTGCCAAGAGCAGTTCAGGTATAAACAATTGAAGATGGTTGTAGATCAGTGTGACTGTGCATGTGTGCATCAGTTTAGTTCTGATGTTATTTAGTTCGTCTGAATGATTTGTGTGTGTGTGTGTGTGTGTGTGTGTGTGTGTGTGTGTGTGTGTGTGTGTGTGTGTGTGTGTTTTATCAGTCCAGTCCCTTTGTGTTGAGGAGACGGACGGCTTGTGGGTAAAAGCTAGTAAGGGTAATAGTCTGGATGTGAGGCCCGAATGCTTCGGTACCTTTTTCCAGATGGCAGGAGAGTGAAGAGTGTGTGTGAGGGGTGTGTCCGGTCAGCTACAATCATGGTGGCTTTGCGGATGCAGCGTGTGATGTAAATGTCTTCGATAGAGGGGAGAGAGACCCCGATGATCTTCTCAGCTGTCCTCACTATCTGCTGTAGGGTCATGCGGTCTGATATGGTACAATTCCCAAACCAGACAGTGATGCAGTTGCTCACGATGCTCTCAATAGTTCCTCTATAGAAGGTGGTGAGGACTGGTGGTGGAAGCCTTCTCAGGAAGAAAAGACTTTGTTGGAATTTCTTATGCAGAGAGCTGGTGTTGAGGGACCAGGTGAGGTTCTCCTCCAGGTGGACGCCCAGGAATTTTGTGCTCTTGACGATCTCCACAGAAGAGCCATCGATGCTGAGCGGAGAGTGATCGCTCCGAGTCCTCCTGAAGTCAACAACCATCTCTTTTGTCTTATCGACATTCAGAGACAAGTTGTTGTCTTTACACCAGTCCGTTAGTCTCTGCACTTCCTTCCTGTACACTGACTGTATAGTGTACAGTCGTGGCCAAAAGGTTTGAGAATTACATAAATACTGGAAATTGGAAAAGTTGCTGCTTAAGTTTTTATATTAGCAATTTGCATATACTCCAGAATGTTATGAAGAGTGATCAGATGAATTGCATAGTCCTCCTTTGCCATGAAAATTAACTTAATCCCGAAAAAAAACTTTCCACTGCATTTCATTGCTGTCATTAAAGGACCTGCTGAGATCATTTCAGTAATCGTCTTGTTAACTCAGGTGAGAATGTTGATGAGCACAAGGCTGGAGATCATTATGTCAGGCTGAATGGGTTAGAATGGCAGACTTGACATGTTAAAAGGAGGGTGATGCTTGAAATCATTGTTCTTTCATTGTTAACCATGGTGACCTGCAAAGAAACGCATCATCATTGTGTTGCATAAAATTGGCTTCACAGGCAAGGATATTGCGGCTACTAAGATTGCACCTAAATCAACAATTTATAGGATCATCAAGAACTTCAAGGAAAGAGGTTCAATTCTTGTTACGAAGGCTTCAGTGCATCCAAGAAAGTCCAGCAATCGCCAGGATCATCTCCTAAAGAGGTCTCCTAATGATCTTCTGCAAAAAGTATGGCGAATGGACTGCTGAGGACTGGGGCAAAGTCATATTCTCGGATGAAGCCTCTTTCCGATTGTTTGGGGCATCTGGAAAAAGGCTTGTCTGGAGAAGAAAAGGTGAGCGTTACCATCAGTCCTGTGTCATGCCAACAGTAAAGCATCCTGAGACCATTCATGTGTGAGGGTGCTTCTCATCCAAGGGGGTGGGCTCACTCACAATTTTGCCCAAAAACACAGCCATGAATAAAGAATGGTATCAAAAGACCCTCCAACAGCAACTTCTTCCAACAATCCAACAACAGTTTGGTGAAGAACAATGCATTTTCCACCACGATGGAGCACCGTGCCATAAGGCAAAAGTAAGAACTAAGTGGCTCGGGGACCAAAACGTTGAAATGTTTTGGTCCATGGCCTGGAAACTCCCCAGATCTTAATCCCATTGAGAACTTGTGGTCAATCCTCAAGAGGCGGGTGGACAAACAAAAACCCACTAATTCTGACAAACTCCAAGAAGTGATTATGAAAGAATGGGTTGCTATCAGTCAGGATTTTGTTACGGTCCGGACGGGCCTGGTGGATCCAAGTGCAGAGCGCGTGTTGTTGTCTGCGCTGATTGCCTTGTGAAGATGAGGCAGTGGTGAGCGTGCGTGGGTCAAAGCCGAGAAAACTAATAGAGTCCGTGATCGAGATACGAGGGCGAGGGTCATTATCCAGAAATCCAAACAAACAACAATCCAACACGTGAAGCAAAAGGCGTGGTCCATAAAACAAAGCGTGAGTCGAGATCCGAGTAGCAGGGCAGGTGAAATCGGGCATTAAGGCACGCAATAATCTGGCAACGGGAGGTTGTTTGTGAGCAAGTTAAATAGAGCAGAGCCATGATTGAAATGAGCAACAGGTGTGCTCAAGCCGGTCAATGAGGCGGCAAAACAGAAACAGCGAACTGGAGTATGGAATGGAGTCGTGGGAGATCATGGCTTAGTTTGACAGGTGGGCGTGACCTGGCGTGCCATGACAGATTTGGCCCAGAAGTTGATTGAGAGCAGCCCAGTCGAATTGCAGAGGTCCTGAAAAAGAAGCGCCAACACTGCAAATACTGACTCCTTGCATAAATGTCATGTAATTGTCGATAAAAGCCTTTGAAACGTATGAAGTGCTTGTAATTATATTTCAGTACATCACAGAAACAACTGAAACAAAGATCTAAAAGCAGTTTAGCAGCAAACTTTGTAAAAACTAATATTTGTGTCATTCTCAAAACTTTTGGCCACGACTGTACATGTGTCTCATGACGATCCGCTCGAAGCACTTCATGATGGTGAGTGTAAGTGCAACATGGCGGTAGTCATTGAGACAGGACACAGAAGACTTCTTTGGCATGGGGACGATGGTGGTAGACTTGAAGCAGGTGGGAACGACGGCGCTGCTCAGAGAGAGGTTGAAGATGTCAGTGACACATCTGCCAGCTGTTCTGCACATTCTCTGAGCACTCTGCCTGTGATGTTGTCTGGTCCAGCAGCTTTACGTGGGTTGACGCTTCATAGTTTTCCTAACTTGAGCCATGGTGAGACACAGCACCTGGTTGTTCAGGGAAAGGGTGGTCTTCCTTGCCATCACATCATTCTGCATGTCAAACCGTGCGTGAAAGCTGTTCAGCGCATATGGAAGGGAGCCACATGCACCGTGTGTCACCGCTGTTTATGAAGGGGTTGTGGATTCTCTGGGTATGTGCGTGCTTCGCCTCTCTGATGGCCCATGACAGTTTGGCCCTTGCTGTTCTTAGGGCCACCTTGTCCTCTGCTCTGAAGGCAGAGTCTCGGGTCCTCAGAAGAGCACGCCCCTCCGCAGCAATCCATGGTTTCTGGTTGGGTTGTGAGATGATGTTCTTGTAGACAGTGTAAGCATATTTTAATTAAATGTACTTGTGCATGCAACAATATGATAGAAACTGTTAATCTTAGCAAAAGAGCACAGAGGTAAGGTGAGGAAAGCGGAGGTGAGCCAAGGACAATATGATGTCACAGTAGCAAAGACATCACATGGTGAGGTTCAGTGTACAGCATGTACTCAGTGAGCTCTAGACAGGTTGCCATCTTAGACGTGAGATGCTTGGTGTACAGTGTGTACCCTAGAGTGCATGATGATCTTTGTACACTGAGTGTCCAAAAGTACCTGATGTCCCTAGACATGATGTAATGTCAGAGGCCTCAGACATGAGGTAATCTCAAACATGGGGTGATCTTAGCTGTGATGTAACAGGTATTGGATGTGCAGACATGATAAATTAAAGGAACACAGACAAATAACCAAGCTTAAGGAATACTGAGCTTAAGGAATAATAAGTTTAATAAGAGTAGGCACAAAATAAAATAGCATGTGTACCTACATAGTGAATAAAATAAAAATGCAAAGTATAAGGCCCAACAATAAAAGTACAGTAAAATAGGCGGCCTGGGTAAGCATCAAACAACAAAAGGCATAAGAAATCAAATATCAAGCCTTCTCTGACCCAGAACCACATTGATGGGAAGATCAGTGTTAGGAATAAAAACAGAAACACCACTATTTAAAAGTGTTGTAAGGCGCTTGAGGAAAATCAGTTTGGGTACCGACAGACACTTTAAAATCAGTCTGAGTACCAACACTTCTTTGACAAACAGGCCATGAGATGGACGGAGCTGGAGTACTAGACTCTGGCCTACAGGCCTAAAAGAATGAGAAGGAGGGCTATTTGTCTCCAGATGCAGTCTTTTAGAAGGACCGGGCCTGGAGTCATCCTTCCTGACATAAGTAAAACCTCACTCATGTAGAAATTGTCTCAATGATCCATCAGACTCATTCTGGCGAAAACTCACCGAGGCCCGGTCCATGACAGGTTCAGTAGAAGTGTAATCCTCAAAGAAGTTATGTTCCTGACTGTCCTGGCTGTCCGAGTCGTCCATAGGGATGTAGTCAGCACTTGTTGCACTTAGCTATAACATTAAAATGAAATATGTAAATACAACAAATTGGGAAAATAAGACAAGTAATTGAAATAAATGCGACAGAGATGCTTACCTAATCAGTCTGTTCTTGGTGGTGCCCTGATGGACATTGCAAGGCTGGCTCACTTGGTTTTGTTGCTGCAATAAATCCTGCTTTACTTCATCCAGATCTGCATGGTGTCCAGAGTTTTTCTTTGGTTCTTTTTTGAAGTTACAGTATTTGTGTAATGTTTGTAATTTAGGCAACAGTAACAACTGTAGGAGAAAAATCTCCCGCAACAGTGACGTCATCGGTGCGCTTGTGGATGTAGCTGGTCACTGATGACGTGTACTACTCCAAGTGGGTGAAGTCGCCGCTAGTCGCAGCCTCCCTAAACATGTTCCAGTCAGTGTTCTCGAAACAGTCCTGAAGAGCAGAGATGGCTCCTGCTGGCCAGGTTTTCACCTGCTTCAGAACCGGTTTTGAACGCCTGACGGTGGTCTGGAATTAGCATAACAGAGATGTGGTCTGAGTAGCCAAGGTGGGGGCGGGGCTCTGTCCGATATGTACCGGGGATGTTTGTGTAAACAACATCCAGTGTGTTTTCCCCTTTCTTTGCAAATTTAGGAAGCACTGACTTGAGATTTGCATGGTTGAAATCTCCAGCAACAATAAACAGTCCATCCGGGTGTGTGTTCTGCAGATTACTGAGTGTAGGTGGAACGTACACTCTGATAATGAAAACAGTGGTGAATTCCCGCGGTAAATAAAAAGGTCTACATCTAACAGTCACAATCTCCAGCAACAATGAGCAAAAGCTAGAAACTAGCACAGAGTTCTTACACCATTCCGTGTTGATGTAAACGCACAAGCCGCCGCCACTGTGAAAACAAAGACGCAGCAGTCCCTAAACTCGCTGTGTAACATGCTGTGTAGTCTGTTGGAGTCGGATGTAGTCCAGTTTATTGTCCAGGAAGGAGACATTTGATAAGATGATGGACGAAGGAGCCAGCTGGCTAGGGTTTGTTTTTAGCCTAGCACAGACACCCGCCCACTTGCCGCACTTCCGCTTCCTCGCGCACCGCTTACGATGTCCCCTCCTCCAGCTACCGGCATCAGGCAACGCCGAGGACTGGAGGCCTGGTTCCCGAAGTAAGCCGAGGTCGCGTAGCTTCTCACACAGCTCATCTTGAATGAAATTTCCCGGTTTATTGAGTTGTAAAAGTGTCTGACGGTGGTAGATGTCCATACTGATGTCCATACCTACAAAAGTCAAAGCACTAACATTGTGGAAATGCGCTACAAATGTACAATAATAATAAAATCTCATGCAAAAAGAAAAACACTGCAGATCCTAAACCAACTATGACTGGTTAAATTAATTGCTGCTAATATTTACTATGTGAGTTAATTCTAAGTTAATGTTTGTCATCTTATACAGAAGTAGTATTAACTTTAAATAAAAAAAAAAAACTCTATTAAACACTGACTGATTTCTTGTTTATTTGTAATTCCTTGTGTGTTTAGTCACAAGCTCATCACATCTCCCACATCTTTGTATTTTCAGTGAGAAATCCTGTTAATGTCGTTAAACACTGAACATGATACTTAAAGGAAAAGTGCATTGCTGTCATTAGAAGGTTAATTAACTGATTAAACTTGTGGCTTTGTAAAAAATGAGACAATAAATATATCATCTGAATCAATGATAACGTCCATTGTTTAGAGTCTCTGGTGTGTGTATATGGGATTGTATGGTCACCACCAAGCACTTCAAACCATAAACCCTGGAGATGCGAGAACACTGTGATAACCACTATAGAAACTGTTCCCCCTCTGCTTTATAGATAAACATTTTCATTATAAAATTATATTCCTACTTTCTTACTGACTCTTGAATGCAACAAACATAACCTTCACTAATGTAAATGTTTCTAGTATCTACATATTAAATAATACAGATGTGTTTTTTCCATCCAAGATGTCTGATGGTCTCCATAAAATACTGTATATAATCTCACTCTAGTTTATACGTTCAACAAATGATCATTGAAAGGACCACAGTGAAACTACACAGTGCCCCTCCCCCACAGGAGGATAAAGATTGTTTCTCATTGGGGTCGTTAGATCGCATGTCATTAAACTTGTTCTATCAGAGAGGTTCCAGCACACAGGACTGATAGAGCTCCAGTAGATCATATCTGTAAAGTCATGTGACTCATCACAGCATCAGAATAGACAAGAATTCACTGTGAGCTTCACATCTCATTACAGCTAATGGACCAATCAAATCAGTCCACAGCTTCAAAACATCCAATCAGGCGTGAGTCTGGACCTGGTTTTCTACTGAACACACAAGTTCATTACCTCACTATCACTTTGTCTAAACAGGAACGATGATCACACTCTTTGTGGCTCTTTACTCTCTGCTTTGTCTCTGCACAACTGGTGAGGAACATTTTAAACTTTAATGCAAAATAGGAAAATTACATATTTAACTTCATTAAACACTACATATTAAATATTTTTTATTTATTAATTCATTGTATTTTTACAGGAAAACCTTCAGAATTCAAGCAGCTTCACATGAAAACGGTAAAACTTGAACAAGATGTAATTATGCAGTGTGACATTAGCGAGGTGAAAAACAAAATGACTTTAGTTTGGTACAGACAGAGTTTTGGAAAACTGCCTCAGTTTTTTGCAAGATGGTACGGGGAAAAGGGTTCCACATTACTTGAAGGATTTAATGATAAACGCTTCAGTGTTACTGTAAATGACCATCAGTTTGATCTCAACATTAAAGAAATGAGAGAAGATGAAAGAGGAGAATATTTCTGTGGTTATGTGGAGGGACCTGTACTAAAGTTCACATCTGGAACACGTCTGCAGTTTGAAGGTAAACAGTTTTACTCTGATAAGCTGCTAATTCCAGATCAACACTTTAACCAGAATTATGTGTACATGTGCATTAAATGTTGAATATTTCACATTATTCATATTTAGTATCATTTCTGTTTATTTGCTGCTTTTCCAATTTATTTGTAAAGGTGAAGAGATGAAACTCTGTCCTACACCTGGAACACTTAACAACAACACAGCCAGTGATGGAGAAGGTATGTTTTAATCAAATAAACTCCTTTTCAGTGTTTATAACAAAATAATTCAATAACATTATATATTTAACTTGTTGAATGATAAGATGCCCCATGAAATTTTAACATTTTTAGAGTTACAATTTCTGAAATATCAAAAACTTTAAAGTCATTTAAAGTAGTAACATTTTATATTCATCTAAGTTATGTACATTGTCATACATTAAATATGAAACATTTTTTTTACAGGAAAAAAAAATTACCTCAATGATCTTCATTTGAAAACAGTAAAGCGTGGAGAAGCTGTAACTATGGAGTGTAACATTAGAAACAAAAATAGTTTATCTTGGTACAGACAGAGTTTTGGAAAAGTGGCTCAGTTGTTGGTGAGATCGTACAGTAACACTCAGGGCTACAGATTGGCTGAGGGATTTAATGATAGTCGCTTCAGTGTTACTGTAAAGGACCAAAAGTTTGATCTCAACATTAATGAAACGAGAGAAGATGATGGAGGAGAATATTTCTGTGGTTATGTGGAGGGAAGTAACATAAAGTTCACATCTGGAACACGTCTGCAGTTTGAAGGTAAACAGTTTTACTCTGATAAGCTGCTAATTCCAGATCAACACTTTAACCAGAATTATGTGTACATGTGCATTAAATGTTGAATATTTCACATTATTCATATTTAGTATCACTTTTGTTTATTTGCTGCTTTTCCAATTTATTTGTAAAGGTGAAGAGATGAAACTCTGTCCTACACCTGGAACACTTAACAACAACACACACTCTGTTACACACCAGGGTTCAAACAGCAGTGATGGAGAAGGTCAGAGTTTTAATCAAATAAACTTCATTTCACTTTCTAAAACAGAATTTGCCCTGGTTAAAATTTTTTGCTGTCAATAAATCATCAAAATGTTTAAGGCTTTCTTTCCCACAGAATTACTCTATTACACAATTCAGTATCCTGTTTTTTCACTTTCTATTATATTTTTCTGTAGTTTCCTGTTAATAAAGTTTCCAGTATTAATACGAGTTGTACATTTTCCAGACTTCCTCTCTCGGATTATTGTCTTAACAGCCTGCAGTATAATATCTGTTATTGCAATTGTTGTTCTGGTTGCAGTTTTATTGAAACATCAAAGAAAAGGTCTGTTTTATTATTATTATTATTATTTTATTATTATATTTACAGAGCTAATGTATCCTTTCTCCATTTAAACTTTACTTATGTGTTTTATTGTTCAGGTGCTTCATCAAGTAACCATCAAACTCCCACCAATCAGGTAATCCAGTCTTCTATTCATTGTGATTCTGTTCTGTTCAATAAATACACATCTGACCTACAATCCACAATGTACAGAGAATTTTAATATGCAATTATTTACAAAATATCAGTTTAATCATTATTTTTACTCTGCCCTGGATTATAAATGTTTCTTGTTCTTTATCAGGCTGATGATGAAGATGTCTTGAACTATGCAGCTGTGAGTTTTGCTAATAAACCTTCATCCTCCAGAACATCCGGAGACATTTATGCACAAGTTAAAATAAAATAGAAAAATTAAAATAAAATCAGAATCAAAATACAACCAAAATGTAGTTTAGAGAAGAATGCAACTTAAATTCACAACTTTGCTTTAACGTTTTTGTTTGTTTGTTCAGAACATGGAATTGTTTTCTGTAAAAAGCCTAAATCTGGTGAATAAAGAAATTTAAATAAATATTAAATGCTTCATCAATACATTTGAAAAAGGTCAGAAAGTGTGAGAGTGCCGTTTCTTAGCTGCCGCGTGGCTCTATGACGGCTCTCGTCTGTTCTGTAGCTTCCACCAGGCCGCTGTTATCTTTACAAAGTTGTAACAACCTTCACTGAAATGCACTACAGGATTTATGAGGGAAAGAATATCTGTTTTCTACATACACAGACCTTTTTCTACATTTTTTTTTACCTCAACCCTTGGAAGTTTTTGTACAGAATGGAATCTAATTTGGTCTAAAAAAAATCTTCTAACAGTTTGCTAGACTTGGCCACACATTTCTCCCAAACCCACTCACTGGGAAATACACTAACCATTTGTAGATGATGCGGAAGACACAGAAATGACCAGAGGGCTCCCAAATCCTGATGAAACACACTCGACAGCCTGACTCATCATAGCTTACTACAAAATACCTGGATGTACACAATGAATACTGAACCTTTCACCATAAAAGAAATCAAAACGTTGAGTAAAAGTGATGTTATGAACAGTTATGTGTGGGATTTAATAATCTACTTTAAAATAATCTACTAATGCGCTACTGTCTCAATGTAAACAAACACCTGCACCGATAGATATTAATGAGAAAAGATAAAGTGAATATTTTGACTGGGATTAGTTCATATTTTCACTTTGGCTGAAATAACAGCGCTGAAGTGGTATAAGTGAATTTTAACCCGCCGGAGCCGTTTTAAGACAAAACTTCATCTTTATCTGATCGACTTTTTCCATTTCTCATCTGTGATTCTCTCTCCGATCACCGAACAGGGAGTGTATTTGTCTGAGCACCAAAGAAGTACAACTCAGTGTAAACAAGGCGTCAGATACTCGACCTTACAGAATGTGATTTCTGTGTATTAAATCAAGATCAAATAGGCTTTTAGTACATAATGAAACGAAACAGCGTTCCTCCAGGACCAAGGAACTACATACAACATACATTTACAGAAACTAAATATCTAACTAAGACACTTAATTAGCTGACTGAGCCAAATCAAATTGACACCATAAATGAGTAAAAACTATTCTATTAAGTACTATTGTACTATTCTATTTTGTATTGTACTATTAAGTACAATACAAAAGATAACAAAAAGACAACATAAAGGATATACAGTACAGTGATAGACTGTGATGGTGAGTTGAGGTGGTGTAAGTCAATGGCATGAGAGATAAAAAACAGTAAACATTCTTGTAAGTGGCAGCAGAGACAGAAAACATTACTTGTGCAAACAGCAGCAAATAATATAAATATTGTGCAAATAAACTATTTCAAGTGGGTGTGTGAAATTGCTAGATGGTTGTAGATACTACATCCACTACAAAAAACATCCTGATTTCTCAAAGAATTTCCATGAGTAAAAAAAAAAAAATCACCAATAAATACAAATACAGCAGAGAAATGTGAAACGGGAGATAATGTGGAGTGGTGCTGCAACACACTGATATGTAGTAGGATTCCAAACACCATCGGTTTTCTCCTGAGCTCCATCAAGTCCGGGAACGCAAGCATGTCCGTGACGGTGAGGTCGGCGAGGGTCCAGGTTTTAAAGGATGTGCAGGATCAGACCGAGGTGATGACGATCATGAGGTGAGGCGAAATGCTGGAGATCTGGTTAATGAGGTCGGGAGCAAGCCGTGAAAGGTGAGACTCTGAAAACTCACACGGAGGGAAGATCTGCAACACGTAGGCAGGCTGATTGGAGCCAGGATTGGGGACGTTGATGAACACGCACACATACACACTGAACAGTTGGTATTCATCACATTATGGGGACATCGATCTGTTTACACAGTCACGTTATGGGGACCAAAAACGTTATGGGGACAAAAAAAAAACCACGTCCCCATAACGGAAAGCCTTGTAACGTGTTGAGGAGGCTGTACATAGGTGCCTCACAAAGTTTTAGCTTTGGCCCATAATTGATGTGCTGGACTGGTCGTGTACTTTACACGGATTCTCCATGCTGCCCCCTTTAGTCTGGAGCCGGAACTTTTTAGAGGTGGGGCTTGGCCGACCACCACACACACACACTGCGAGTCTAATTTATGCAAATTACGGTACCGCCTACGTATTGAAAGGATTCTAGGTAATCTGCGCATGTGCAATAGCTTTAAACTAAGAGGTAAAAGACCATATGGCTACAATTTTTGTTCTATTCATTCATAAATAGGTATTCATATTGATATATATATATATATATAAGACAAACATAAAATGTAGGTGTGCAAAAATGACTGCTATATTATAACAACCACATAAAAGTGTTAAAAGGCTAATTAAATGGTCGGCATGTGCCAAACAGTAGAAAGTCAGCAGCCAATTAGCTTGTCATGATTTCTCCCCTAATCCATTATATACTTAATAGTAATTCAAATTATTTCAAAAGTCTTTAAATTACACTTTTTTTTCTCCGAATGGTGAAACCCGTGTTGTGTCGGACTTGTTTTTGTTTCTGTTAAATCGTCTTTTTTTTTTTCCCGGACTGTATTAATGGTCTATCAATGCTACAGGAAGTAGCAACAAATATACGAAGAGAAGTTTCTCCTGCTGTTATAAGAGCAAATACACGCAAAGGTAAGTTTCTTTTTTTCATTATTTATAAGTGTGTGCTTTTATTCTTTGAGATTTAAGACGATATTTATAATGAATCGCGCTAATAAAGTGATTGTTATGCTAGCGTACTTTACTAGCCAGGTGTGTTAGCATGCAGCTTAACCAGTGTAGCTGGCAGTCAGCCGCAGCCTCATAAGTGCATTAAACAAAGCTAATATATTAAACTGGCTCCTGTAGCTGGCGTGTCATGTGGATGTTTAGTGTAATATCTACTTATTTAACTAATCGGATAGCTAGTTGATAACTAGCCATGTCAGGTTTCCCAAGAACTTGAGCCTAAATAGTTGTGGATCTGAGTGACAGGTGAAGTTTATAGCCTCTGAAGTGGAGGATGGGGATGCACAGGAGCCTGGACCAAGCACAGGTCACCAATTCCTCTTGTTATTATTATTAATATTAATAATAATCATCATCTTTAAAGCACTTCACAGAGGTGTGATATGCCTCCTTTTAATCTGCTGTCTGTGGCGCGGGTTTCCTCAGGTGGCATCAGCAGGAACGGATAACAGACAGAGGGACACTGTACAGAGTCGCATAGAAGAAAGATGCTGTACAGACCCTAAAAAACCTGTCCTGGCCTCACTCCAAACGGTTTCGCTATTTTTTAATGTACTTTCATGGCCATAAGTATTTGGACACACTATTTGTAATTTTGATATTGCCAGATTCTACACGAATTTGTTATAGTTTAGAGACTAAATGGAGCAATAGTGAGTCACTTCCCTCCAGCATTGTGTCAGATATTGAACTGAGCTTGAATTCTGAATTCTGAGGTTTGAATTTTGTCCCGGTTTACTGAAGAGTCCAGGATAATTCTGCATGTAACCTTGGAGTCATTTATTTTACTGAGTTGTTAAAAAAAAAAAAAGCAAACTTGATTCCTGTATAGTTTATTTTGCAATTATATGTTGGATAGATCGGGACCCTGAAGCATTTCACATTGGGCGTGGTAAGACAGGAACTGGACTGTACCAACAGGAAAGGGCATAGAGTATGGAAAGTGAGAAAGGGTCTGCTCCTCGGGGTGTACATTTCCATCCTGCAGTGTAAACAACACCCAGGAGATTTTAGGCTATGATGATGTTTTAATAACACACAATATCAGATTTCACATTTTGTTTTACATTTGAGTCTCATCTGTTATTTTAAAGGATTTTCAGAGGTTGTAAGAGAATGAGAAATCTTGAAAGGATGCAATTCTTTGCTTTTGAATCAATCCGAGCATAAGATCTAGTAAAAATATTATATAGCTAATAACTTTATAAAATAAAATATTATATAGCTAAGACCTCAAACTGTTACTGAATCCAATGCAAATTATTATTTTTTTTTATTTTCCAGCAGGCTGTAATGCCACCCCGGATCAGCCCCCTTAAGGATGCCATTCATCACGTTGTTTCAAAGACTGACAAAACGTGGAAATTGGAGGTGAAGTACATCAACGCAGAAAAAGGTAACGTGCTATCTTATGTGATTTATCGGTTAATAATTACTAACATACGTAATCATGATCTGATCAGTATCAAAACCTCAGGGCACATTAAATTGACACTAGATTACAGCTTATCCCAAATCAGCTATCATCTATTGAGGTCAGTTGATGTGGTGCATATTACCATAGACTAAACCTTGTCTGGTGTTTGCATTTTTGTTACAAAGTGTTCATGGGTCTGGTAGATTGATTACATTATATGTATTGTAAAACAATACAATCAAATAAAGGTATGCAGGATATGTTTACATCATCCCACTTACAATTAATACGAACGCAATATGTGGTTAATATTTGCCTACTTACATATTTATTGTTTTTCAAATTTCTCAATAAACCTCGAATGTATTTCTTGTAAACCCTTACATGAAGCTAGTAATGGTTTAAATCATTATCTTGATCAAATACAGATATAACAATATTGTCATCAGTACTAAAATATTGTCATTTGTCTTAACAACCTCAAAAGGTCATTTATACACAGAAGACATTTTAAGACCGATGAGCCCATGTATATACATTTAACACTCCACAGGAAGGACTGAAGGTTTTCAGTGTGTTGCATATGTACACCTTTTTCTTAGTACATGTGTACCAGAATAGAGAGACTGTGCCTGTAATAGCCAATTGGGTTTTTCCTGATTTCATCCTCATTGTGTTGGCAATCATTCTTGGTAGTTTATTCCTAGAATGAGAAGACTATTCGATTTCACCATTTATAGATCTCAAATTTTCTTCTCTAGTTTGTTGCTGATGAGCTGGTTTTGGAAGGTTTACAGACCACTCAGGTTCAATGTCCATGTACAGTATCCTCAGAAAGTATTGGTATGGCAGGGTCAGTTCTTTTTTTGTTATATAGTGACAACATTTGGGGTTGAGATCAAAGGATGAATATGAGACTGTCTTTAGAAGTCCAAAAGTATTGCAACAGATAGTCTTAGGTTAACACTTAATATTTGGTTTCATATCCCTTGCTTGCAATAACTGCATCAAGTCAGTGACCCACTGAAATCACCAAACTGTTGTGCATATGCTACTGTTGTGATTGTTTTTCCCAGGCCTCTAGAGCAGCTTCTTTTAATTGTTCTTTGTTTCAGGGGGTTTCTCCCTTCAGATCTCCTCTATAAGTGGTGAAATGCTGCTCAGTTGGATTAAGAACTGGCAATTGACTTGGGCAGTTTGAAATCACTTTTTTCCCCCTGATGAAGTCCTTTGTAGTGTTGGCAGTATGTTTTGGGTGATTGTCTTGATGAAGTTCCTCACGATTGCATTTCTCTGTGAATTGTCAGACAGAATGTTTCTGTTGACGTCTGACTGATGCTACCTTCATGAGTTCCATCATCAGTAAAAACTAGTGAGCCTGTCCCAGAAGCAGCCCATGCAAGCCCAAGCCATGACACTATGTCACCGTGGTTGACTGCTGAGATCACATGTTTTGGCTCATGTGCAGATCTTTTCTTTCTCCACACTTTAGATTTTCTATCACTCTGATGGAATGTCATATGTTTCACACTGTGAAATTTATATCTTATGCCTCTTGACCCATTTGCAGAGGAGAGTATGTTATGAAATTATACTTTGCAGGTTTCTGTGACAAAATGTGTGGATACAATTGCAACAGTGAGAGTATAATTTGAGAATATGCAGAAGAGACACACTAAAGAAAAGAATGTGGCAAGGCATTGAAAACCGTGTGTAAGTGTTTGTGTGTAGTTTTACATACAATAAAAGAGAGGTTCTGGGGAAGACACATGAAGGTAGCATAAAGAGGAGTATTTTTCTCATTGTTACCTGTTTCTTTTTTTTTTCATCAACTTCTACACACTTATTTGTGTGTCCAGTAGACCCAGACACCATGTATGAAATATGGATGTGTAGGGGGGGAGGGGGGTACATATAGGTCACTTGTTAAAAGTGAGTTCTTCGAAGGGTTCTTCAGAGAAAATGAATAAAGCCAATGAGTCAGCCAGACCTGAACACAAGATAAAAGTTAATTGATAATGGTCGATTGGATAGGCTTTCTCGTTTTATAAAAAATGTTTTTGGTGTCTTTTATAGGACGTGGTGTATTTGCAAAGGGTTCAATTTGCAAAGGCGATTTTGTCCTTGAATATAGGGGAGATATGATAAATGATGCCGAATCCCAGAGCAGAAGAAAACTTTACCACCCGTCATGTGCTGCGTTTATGTTTGCGTTCAAGTGGAGAGGGAAAATGTATTGGTAAGACTTCAAGTTGCACCTAAACTATATTCCTCATACTATATTATTACTAAAATTATTGAGGCTCTGATTTTGTGGTGATATATTATGATATTTGTATTTCTCCTTTTCTTATATTTCCATATTTTAAAGTATTGATGCCTCGAAAGAGGATGGATCATTTGGGCGGCTAGTTAATGATGACCACAGACATCCAAACTGTAGGATGAAAAAAATTGATGTGAATGGAAACCCACACCTTTGTTTGTTTGCCCTTAACGACATTAAAGAAGGAGAAGAGATTTCGTATGACTATGGAGGTAGCGACTGCCCATGGAGAACAGAAGTATGTCTCACAGTACACAGTGTACAGAATGGCTCATAGTAATGTCACATTTTCTCAGCCTAGGTTGTGTGTCATATTGCAACTAATGATGTAATTGCTTATGACATATATTTTGTCATAAGCAAAATTTTTTATTCTGTCATTATATAAATATTGTCATTATATGTGTTTTTTTAGACAGCCAGCATTGCAGCTAATGCCATGGCGGAGGACGACTCCCAGACTTCCCTCCTGGCAAAGTATCAGATAGATGACGCTACCGGTCCAAGTAACACTCCTCAACAGGTACATTCATGTTCATCACTTCAGATTTAATTCTACAATCTCTTTTCATGTTTCTGTACTTTTTAAGTCAGATTTTAACCTTCACTGAGAATTTTTTCTTGGTTTATAAGTACTGTATTCTGTACACTCACGACGTCCTCGTGAAGCCTGTTTTATTCATGGTGTGTGAACGCTGACAGCTGGACTAGGCAGGAGTAGTGTGAATTAGTACGCCAAACAGTTTAATGTAATGCACCTAGGTTAGTCCTCAAGGGATATGTGAGGTAGATTTTAATCTTTACTGGGATTTTTTTCTTGCTTAATTAGGCCTGTATTCTGTTCACTCACGACGTCCCCACAACGCTGGCAGCTGTACTAGGCAGAAAAACTACCTTTTTACTAACAGTAAACGTTTTTTAAAATTATTTTTCCACTAATAATAATGTCAATTTCTGTTTTGTGGCATTTCATTCTTTCATATTACTTTATGCTGAAAAGTTATACTTAGAAACTCTGTAAATTCAAGTATTACAAGTAAAATGCTGTTGTTTTTATTTACAGATTGTGACAGAGTTGCAAAATGAAAATGAAGTTTTTGTACCAAGACTGAGACGAACTAAAAGTATCATTGTAAGTTTTCAATTAAGCGGCTAAAAAAATTAATAATAAAAATAGTGTATTGAACAAGGATTGTGAACTGAGCAGTTTATTATAATGTAAACACTAAAAATAAGCAAATTAATTAAAATTGAAATGACTTGACTGGTTTGATTTGATTCAACTTGTCATTACACATGTATAAATATAGGGTAACGAGATACAGTTTGCATATAATCAGAAGTGCAAAGAGCAGCAAGTGCAATAAAAGCTGATTATATACAGATAAGGGTAGTGTAGAAAGTGGGAATAGTTATGTACAGTTTATGTACAAATAAGTTAAGTATACATTATCAAAAAATTCATTATCAAAATAGTTTCAGATAGATTTTTGCCAATTTACTGATCAGTTAATTAACTAAATATTACAGCTTTACATATTTCTAATTACTTTAATATTTTTAGATGAAAGACACTGTTCCTGACGATTCTGATGAGCTGTATGATTCCACATCAGGGAGTGCCGATGATTACATTCCAGATACCACTTGTGGAAGTGAAGATGGCCTTAAACAACACGTAAGGAACAAATATCTGTCTATTGATGAAGGCGATGTCTCTGACTCACTGGATTACCCTGTCTGTGACACGACAACGCCATACAAAATGTCATTTGATGTGCACCACCTTGCATCTGAATCCATTGGAATAGAAGAAGAACCCTGTTCAAGTCAGAGCGTAAATGACCGTATAGTTGTTGGGGCATCCAAAAAAAGAGGTGGGAAAAGAATTTACAACAAGAGACACTATTGCCTGTATTGCTCTAAGCCTTGTGCTAAGATTGCAAGGCATCTAGAAGGTGCACATGAAAATAAACCTGATGTGGCTAAAGCTCTAAGCTTTCCAAAGGGTTCTAAGGAGAGAAAGAAACAGCTAGATTATATTCGCAACAGAGGAAACTATTTTCACAATGCTGCCGTAATGGAGTCAGGAAACGGGGAACTAGTGCCCTTTAGACAATCAGGTAAAGAAGCACAAGGAAATGACTTCATGCACTGTGCATATTGCCAAGGTCTTTTTAGAAGAAAGGTTCTGTGGCGGCATGTGTATAGTTGTAATCTTAAACCTGGATCAGTCCCCACAAAACCGGGAAAGAACCGTGTTCAGTCCCTGTGTACATACACAGGGCCTGTGCCATCACATGTGAGTAAACAACTGTGGGGAGTAATCAGTGTGATGAATCCTGGTCCAGTCACAGATATAATAAAAAATGACCAAGTCATTATTGCTTATGGGCAGCACTTGTTAAACAAAGGTGGGACATCAGGCAAGAATCAACAGTATGTGCGAGAGAAGATGCGAGAAATGGGAAGGCTGATTCACAATGCCAGGAGAGTGACCACCTTAAAAAAATTGGAAGATTTCATAAATCCAAAGAAGTACATGGAGACTGTCAAAGCTGTCAAGTTTACATGTGGGTATGACATTGAAACAAACAAGTTCTTGATTGCATCACTAGCAAACAAACTTGGAAATGCTCTGGTTAAAATAAGCAAACTCTTAAAAGCTCAGGGATTAATTTCAAACAACAAAGAGCTTGTTGATAATGCCAGTAAGTTCCTAGATGTCCATCAGCAAAAGTGGAATGAGATGATCTCAGCTACAGCATTGAGGAACATCAGTGAAGCAAAATGGAATGTGCCCACACTCATGCCCTTTACTGAAGATGTCCAAAAAATGCATGTATATCTCAATCAAATGCAGGATGAGTGGTACAATTCACTCTCTGAAAATCCCTCTGTAAAAGTCTGGATGGAGCTGACAAAGGTGTGTTTGGCCCAGATCATTCTCTTTAACCGGCGCAGGGAAGGAGAAGTGGCAAGCATGCCCTTATCTGCATTCTTGTCAAGGGACACCTCTGATCTGCATGAGGATGTGGACTGGGCGCTCTCCGAAGTGGAAAGAAAACTTTATAGACACTTCACACGGATTGTCATCAGGGGAAAACGTGGTCGCCCAGTTCCAATTCTTCTGACTCCAAAAATGCTGTGCGCATTACAACTTCTTGCTAAGCAGAGAGAGATCTGTGGGGTTCTAAAAGACAATCATTATATGTTTGCAAGACCAGAAGCTATGACACATTTCCGAGGTTCAGACTGCATCCGTGGCTTTGCAAAAGGCTGTGGTGCAAAGTGTCCCGAATCACTGACATCTACCAGACTGCGGAAGCATGCTGCAACCCTTTCAACAGTGTTGAACATGACAAACACAGAAATGGACCAGCTGGCCAACTTTCTTGGACATGATACAAGAATCCATCGTGAGTTCTATCGACTCCCTGAGAAGACCCTGCAACTCGCTAAGATCAGCAAAGTTCTAATGGCACTTGAGGAAGGAAGATTAGCTGAGTTTCATGGCAAGAACTTGGATGAAATTGAGATAGATCCAGATGGTATGATATTTTATTTGACTTTTTTGTTTATTATTTGCCATCTATTCCTTTTTTCAAATCACATTATTAAGCTGTACTTTGTCTGACTTCCACAGAGAAAGTTCTAGACAGTGGTGACGAAGACATTCAGGAGGGATGTGAGGAGGGAACATCTACTGTTGATGGTATGTACTGTTGCTAGGTTTAAATCAGTGCACAAGTTTATTATTGCATTTTATTAGGTGGGTGTATGGACTTACTGATTGTGACTTGAAGGCTACAATGATTTAACAAAAATCAAATATAATGTATGTACTTAAACTTAATGTAATTCATAGTAAGTATCAAGAGCCAATAGAAAATACAATAAAAAATTTTTTTTAAATGAAATATGTTATGCACTAATTACGGTGGTGCTTATGAACTCTTGCGAATTTTCTGTATTTCTGCAAAAACAGAAATCAAATGAGAAAAAAACTATACAACCCTAAATATTCTCCCCCAAATTCATATTAAGCTTTTGTACTTGAGTTGGCTTTTACAACCATATTAACATATTTTATATCTTTGCCTTGTTTGGCTTCTGATGTCTTGATGCATTGTTGGTTGTGTGTTACTGTGTGTTGTGTTTTATAGTAAAGTGTATATATATATATATATATATATATATATATATATATATATATATATATATATATATATATATATAGTTGTGAATTTTTATTATTTTCCATAGAACCATCAATAGTTGAGACACTTCCTCCTACTGAAAGGAATGAAATGCTGCCACCACCATCCAAGAGATACAAACCATCACCATTAGATCATGTCACAACTTCAGGGGTCAGTGCTGTGAGGTCTTCCTCCAAAGGTGAACTCTTTACACATTCTGGAGATGGGTCTGGACAGCAGGCAGGACAGTTTAGTACCTGCACTCTTATACTATGAATCCATGATGTTGTAACATATGCAGAATGTGGCTTGGCATTGTCAGAGGCATCCCTGAAAAAGATGTATTCTTGCTGGCACATACAGTTTGTTGCTCCAAAACCTGTACGTATCTTTTCCGCATTAATTGTGCCTTCACATGATATTGGAATGAACACACCCCATACTATCAAATATACTGGCGTTTGGACTTGTGCTGGTATCTGGATGATCCTTGTGGGGGATGGATGTTCCCCACAGTGTCCATGATTTCCAAATTCAATTTAAAATGTGGGCTCATTAGACCACAGCACACTTTTCCACACTTTTTGGTGGCATTTCCAGATGTTGCTGATGTATGGCTTTTGCTTTGCAAGGTAGATGCAGTGATGAACTGTATTTACCGACAATGTTTTATTTATTTATTTTTTAAAGTTTTTCCGAGTAATATTAATTATGCAGTCATGTAGGTTTTCAATGTAGTGCCACCTGAGAGACTTGGGGTCACCAGCGTTGAGTTAGCTTTCAGCCTTGCCCCTTACATATAGAGTTTTTGTCAGGTCTCTCTGAATCTTTTGATATTATGGATTGTAGATGGTGAAATCCCCAAATTCCTTGCAATTCTACTTTGAGAAGCATTGATCTTAAATTGTCGGAATACAGTTTTTCACAAAGTGGTGAACCCCACCCCTTGCTTGTGAACAACGTTCTAATTAGCTATAGACCTGTTTATTAATGTTATTTTCATGAATGTATAAACTTTGAGCTGAGGACAGTTATCAAATGTAACCGTTTCTGGATGTCAGCACAATATGCATGGCTTAAAGGAAAAAGGATCCTAATCATCTTTTCCTTTTCCCCATTGATCATTTCAGTCTAAGTGGCAGAATAGACAAATCAGGTTTTGACTGACAGTGCAATGGTATTCATAAGTAAATGCAAATCATTTTACTTTACTTTAACTTAGTTGCTGGCATTTGTACTGATATAGGATTCAGAACATTGGATCAGAATTACAGTATACACACTTCCTGATCATTTCAATTACTAATTTTATTATTATTATTTTTTTTCTGACTACTTTAAGGTAAAGTGACCCAGAGGAAGAAAATACCCTGGCAGCAGACAGAGGTACAGGCGGTGGAAAGGCACATGAATCGATTCATCATATCTGGTATTGTACCAGCAAAGAATGATTGTGAGAAATGCTTAAGGTCTGAACCAGAAGCTCTCAAGAACCGGGACTGGCAGAATCTGAAATTCTATGTTTATAACCGTATTACGGCCTACAAAAGGGAACTGCAACGTAAATAGGGTGAAGTTAACCAATTCTGTGGTACGGCAGTTATGTTTCCATTTGCCATTATATTCTTTTTTGCTCTGAAATGCAAATAATAGCCAAAGGCAAGTTTGTAAGGTTTTATTATTTTTTCCTAACTTTATTATATATATATATATATATATATATATATATATATATATATATATATATATATATATATATATATATATAGTTCTTTTGTGCAGTTGAACTCAATTAAAAGCGTTTGCAATTTAAATGCAAGTTTATAATGCAACTGTGATGGAATTCCCTTTACCACCAGAGGTCCAGTCTTCTATACACCCAACAATTATTTCATAAATAAATCTTGTGTTCAGTAATACGGCTCCACCATTGTCTCTTCAATAGAGAGTTTACATTGCATCACTAGCACCATTTGCAGGCTTCATGCTACATCCCTATATCACTTATTAGGGCATTTCAATCAGGACAACTATCAAAATTATTTTTCTCTACTGACATCAATTATTTAACATGATTACTTATTGACATTGGAAACATGCATTTATGAACTTAAAAAAATAATTTCTGTCATAAATTCTCAGAAAGTCATTTTAAGAAGAAACTATGCAAGCCTTGTAATTAAGCTAATTAAGCCAAATTCATAATTAAATAACATTTTTATTAATTGTCCAGCTCTATTAACTGTAATCAACTAAATTAAGATACATTTCAATATCCAAACTACTTATGTACTACTATTACAGTATCCTTTAATTCTACTTCGTTGTAGATTAAACTTTTTTTTTTTAACATATGCAATAATCTGAGGTGCTTGTCATATGATAGTAATACATTTATTGTTGCAAGGTCCCCACTAATCACAAAGGAATTTGTGTGAATCATGCAGATGAGGTCCCTATTAATTGTGATGGAATTGTGTGAATTATTCAAAATATATGTAAAAGAGGTCCCCATAGGTCATGTTCATCTGATTTTTTCGAGTCCCCATATAGCATGGTCAAAGCATTACTTAATTTATTTGGATATTTGAAGTCGTGTATGAGCTAACAAAGCTATGGTTAGTGTACTTGATTTTTTTTCTACCTCTAGAACCTTTAGAAAGGGTGGTCCCCACAGGTGATGATCAGAAGCTTGGTCCCCATAGGACATGGAAACCAGTATGTGTGTATGTGTGTGTGTTCATCAGTCCAGTCCCATTCTATTGAGGTGAATGTTTATCTGTGTGTGCGTGTGTGTGTGCGCGCGTGCGCGCGTGTGTGTGTATCAGTCCAGTCTTTTCTTGTTGAGTATTCAATTCAATTCAATTCAATTTTATTTCTATAGCGCTTTTAACAATGGTCATTGTCTCAAAGCAGCTTCACAAAAAGGAAAAGAAAATGTATGGAAGTGTGCATGTGTGAGAAAAATGTGTCTAGATAATGAGATTGTCCCTGATAAGCAAGCCACGGCAACATGGAAAAACTCCCTGAGGTGGCAATAGCAAGAAACCTTGAGAGGTTTCTTGAGAGAGTAGACGGATGGCTTAAGAGTAGAAGCTGTTACACAGACTGGATGTAAGGGCGCGAACACTTCGGTATCTTTTCCAGATGGCAGGTGAGTAAAGAGTGAGTGAGAGGGGTGTGTGTGTGTGTGTGTGTGTGTGCGCGTGTGTGTACAAACACAACGACTAACGTTTTTTTTTTTTTCTATCTCCTGACTTGTGCTTATGCTCAACTTTATTATGTTAATCTTTAGACAGAACTTTGCCACCTATAGTTGATTGTTTGCTCTACCAGGGACTGAAATGCTACAGCTGAGCTTCATGCTAATGGTTCATGCTTATGTTGAACTAAGATATCTACCGAGGGTGCCAATAGTTTTGAAACTGACTGTCAGTTTCAAAACTATTGGCAAAAAAAAAGTGTCGTGATGGACAAAGTGCTGCGCTCACTGCCCAGAGAAGAGAGAAAAACTGTTGGAAATCGGGGCTTAGCCTCCCTACGAGACATGACAGAGGCACTAGAATGTGCCCTGGCAACACTCTCGATAACGCAGGAGAAAAAGAGCTTCCCAGGGAGAAGCCCACCCCGCTTTATACCACCTCATCGTCGCCAACCTCTGCCGCCGCTACGCCGAGCGGATACGCCACAAGATGAGCCCATGCCGACCGAACCTGACTTAGGCAGAACCGCCTCCTCCCGGGGACTCTGGGCCGCCACACGGGAGGCGGGACGGGAAGTGCGGTCTCACTAATTCGCCCCTCAATCGTCCCGACGGAGGCTCGTCCGTGCAGACCTCTCCCAATCACCTGCATACACGGAAACCGGAGGGAGGTCCCGGCGGCGCGGTTTACCATCGAGGACGAGCATGGGAAACACGAGATAAAGGCTGGCGTCATGTCTAATTTACCTGTGCCTCTAATTCTAGGTCGAGATTGGCCGGGATTGAGTTCGCGGAAACGCGGAGAAAAGAAACGCACTTCGCAAGGAAGACGACGCCAGAGGCCGAATTGTCCCCATCCAGCGTGGCTGGCTCAGACAGCGGATGACGGTGAGGATGCGGAGGCAGAAGATGAGACAAATAACCCTGTTGATCTCACTTTCTCTTTGTCACAGCAGGTGCAGAGGGGAGGTAACTTTGCACGGCTACAGCGGGAAGACCCCCGGTTAAAACATTGCTGGACACAGGTAATGGAGGTAGAAGGGAAAGCCGAGGCGAACGATCGAAACAAGACGAGGACGGGTTTTCTGATAAGAAACGGTCTGCTGTATTACCGCACAGAAAGGCGAGGTGAGCCACGTGATCTCCTGGTAGTACCAAGAGGGAAAACGGAAGCGGTCATGCACCTGGCTCACGCGCATCCTCTGGGAGGACACCTCGGAATGAGGAATACGGCAGAGAAAATTCGTGACCATTTTCACTGGCCGGGCTTAGAAGCAGAGGTCAGGAATTTCTGCCAGCGGTGCCCTGAGTGTCAGAGAATGGCACCGCGGAAACCGGCCCCTGCCCCGCTAATACCACTACCTATAATTGACGTGTCCTTCGAACGCATCGGCATGGATCTCGTCGGGCTACTTCCCAAGTCATCGAAGGGACATGAATACCTGCTGGTGATAGTGGACTATGCGACGCGCTACCCGGAAGCAGTGCCGCTGAGGAAAGCGACGTCAAAGAATATCGCAAGAGAATTGATTCTACTGTTCAGTCGCGTAGGCCTGCCGAAGGAAATCCTTACAGACCAGGGCACACCATTCATGTCGAGATTGATGTCAGAGGTCTGCCGGCTGCTGCGGATAAAACAGCTCCGCACCTCTGTCTATCACCCACAGACGGACGGCCTGGTGGAGAGTTTTAACCAGACGCTAAAAAGAATGCTGCGGCGAGTAGTAGATGAAAGCGGACGAAACTGGGACCAACTGCTCCCGTATGTCCTCTTCGCGATACGAGAGACACCACAAGCATCTACGGGGTTTACACCCTTTGAACTGCTCTTTGGACGCAGACCGAGGGGTCTACTAGATATAGCGAAGGAGGCGTGGGAAGAACAGCCGTCGCCGTTCCGGTCAGTGGTGGAATATGTACAAGATCTACAGCAGAAAATCAACCACATCCTACCGATCGTGCGGGAACACATGGAACGAGCACAAGTGGAACAGAGAAGAGCGTACAATCGGCCAGCAAAACCGCGTGAGCTCCAGCCTGGGGATAAAGTGCTGCTGTTACTTCCCAGTGCCAATTGCAAATTCCTAGCCCGTTGGCAGGGTCCGTACACCGTCACGGAAAAGGTCGGACCAACAAACTATCGCCTGCACCAGCCGGGTAAGAGAAAACGAACAGAGCTCTATCATATTAATTTATTAAAGAAATGGGTTGAACCACTGCCACCTGTCTCAGCGCTCGCTGCTTTCTCGTCTGCAGAAAAAAATCGGGAAGTAATAAATTACGGAGAGGAGCTGACCAGCATGCAACGCCAGGAACTAAACGAGCTAATGGATCAGTTCCGAGATGTGCGAACCAGCGAACCAGGTCTAACCCACTTAGTGCAACATAACATAAAAACGCGACCCGGGGTGGTCATAAGACAGAGACCGTACTGAGCCCCGGAGGCCCGCCGTCGCGTAATTGAAGCAGAAGTACAGAATATGCTTCGGAACGGCATTATAGAAGAGTCAACGAGCCCGTAGTCCAGTCTAATTGTGACAGTACTGAAGGCCGATGGGTCCATCTGTTTGTGCAATGATTTCCGCAGACTCAACCAAGTGTCAGAATTCGACGCATACCCACTGCCACGAGTGGACGATCTGATACAAACCTGGCTTTTCCCAGGCGGTCTATCTACGCTGGATCTCACGAAAGGCTACTGGCAGGTGGCCCTAACGCCAGAAGCGAAGGAAAAAACGGCCTTTAGCACAGAACAGGGGCACTGGCAGTACCGGGTCCTTCCCTTCGGCCTCCACGGAGCCCCAGCGACATTTCAGCGCCTTATGGACATCGTTCTGCGACGACATCGCCCATACGCAGCGGCATACCTGGACGATGTGGTCATACACTCATGTGACTGGGACGAACACCTGTACCATCTGAGGAAAGTGCTCGAAGAGCTGCGAAACGCAGGATTGACGGCAAACCCAAAGAAGTGCCATTTGGGGCGCACGGAAGCACGCTACCTGGGTTACTGCATCGGGCGCGGCTTACTGAAACCTCAGGAGGGAAAGGTGGAGGCAGTCCGTAACTACCCACGTCCCAGCACAAAGAAACAGGTACGTGTCTTCCTGGGATTAGCCAATTACTATAGGAGATTTGTGCCTAACTTCTCCTCTGTGGCAGCACCCCTCTCTAATTTGCTCAGGAAAGGACAGCCAGAGAAAATCCGCTGGGCAGAGGAAGAAGAAGCGGCGTTTAACCAGCTGAAGACTCACCTCACCAGCTCCCCCGTCCTCCGGAATCCGGACTTCGAACACCCCTTCCTGGTACACACCGACGCGTCTGAAACCGGACTCAGAGCCGTTCTATCACAAGTCTTCGGAGGAGAGGAACAACCCATCATTTACGTGAGTAGAAAACTCTCACCCGCAGAACAGAAATACGCCACGATCGAACGGGAAGCCCTAGCCATTAAATGGGCAATAGAGGAGCTGAAATATTACCTTACGGGTAGACACTTCACCTTGATCATGGATCACGCTCCTTTGCAGTGGATGGCGAGGGCAAAGGACACAAACGCTCGCATTACACGGTGGTTTCTGTCTTTGCAAGACTTCTCTTTCTCGATTCAGCACAGATCCGGCACACAGCATGGAAACGCCGATGCTCTATCGAGGTGCTACACACTGTTCGCATCGTCCAGGACGAGTTCGAAGCGGAGGGGGGGGGGGGGGGGGGTGTGACGGCGGGCTCAGAGCCAGCACTCTACAAGGCACTCTCACTTCGCGCTCGGAAAAGAGACCGCGCGCCTTCAGCACCATGGACAACTACGCAGGGGCGGGGCACCGGAATTCACAGCGGCTGGTCGCTCATGATCATTCACCCTCCCGCAGTCGACGCCTGTCTATAAAAGGCCCTCGGCCGGAGCCCTCGGTGAGTAGGATTCAAGTGACGTCACTAGTAACGACTGTCTCCTCTCTCTCCACTTCAGACTCGGATCTCCCTGAAGGAAAGCCCGCTCACCGGAGACTTCCGCGGAAGGACCGAACCCGCACCACGACAGCCTCCCCGGCTTTCCCGAGATGCAGCGCGCCGCGTAAAAAGGGACCCGACACTTCACCCTCCCGTGGAGGCTGCATCTTCTGCACCTCCCCGCTCTACTCACCCCCGAGCGCTCCCAACCTCTAGCCCCGTGTGTGTGAACGTGAGTGCGTTTGTGTGTGTGTGTGTGTGTGTGTGTGTGTGTGTGTGTGTGTGTGTGTGCGACCACGTGACTGCACAAAGTGAAACAGAAAGTAAGACAAATAAACACAAAAAAGAGCACTGCATACCACCTCCCCGTGTCTGCTGTCGTCTGTGTTTTCCTGTATTACCTAGTCTCGCGACAATGGTGATTAAGGTTACGTGACTCTGACATGCGTGTCAGAGACGCAGAAAATACTGGAAAAAGCATGAGCCAGAAAAACTTTGCTCCTAAAGCTTTGTCTATTAAACAGCAAAACTGTAGAAAACACTAAGATAAAGAAGTTTTTCCTCGTTCAGTGCAGGTAGGATATCGTGAGCGGGTGCTTTGTGTATCCAGGAGAGAGCGCGTTAGTGTATTTAATATATTGCTATGAAATGGGCTACATGGCCGAGATAAGGCTAATGTCAGTTAATATTGCATGCAGAGGGGAGAAGATTCTGGAAGAGTTCCATGCATTCCTGCAGTACAAGGAGGATTGTAAGTTTGTTTTATTTTCATTTAATGCCATTTTTAATGTAAATGCTTTATTTACTCTGTTTAAGTCATATTTGGCATGTAATCGATGGTATGTGCAATGTGCCGTGTATGTAAGCAGCTCCTAATTGTTCTTTTCTTTATTTAGGAGGCTGCTGCCGTTGTCTGTAGGGGGTTAAATTCTTTTGGGGAAGTTTAGTCATAAGCCTAGAGGTTTCAAAATTAAACTGTGTACACCCAATGGCTATTTGAATGATTTTATTGATTTTTACTGGGTGTTTATTTTGTTTATGTTTATTTGTTTATTTCTAAGAGCACTTGAGGCTGATATATATAATGCTGTATTTTCTTTGTAAGATGCAGTCGGGAATAAAAGATCCCCCACATAAAAATATGGCTTGTGTTATTGTCCCTTTATCTTAATCATACCAATGGAGGGCCACATACAAATCTCTTCAGCAGCGCTCAATGTCCTTCAGGAACCTAAAAAACATCAATCTCTCCACAATCACTATCCACCTTATCGACGTCCAACAGTTTCTCACTCTGCTTTGATGGTTACTAAGTTTTTCTCTCTTCTTAGATCAAAAACCTGGGGGCCATCCGTGATTCCTTTTTAACCTTTGAGGCCCATATAAATACAGTGGAACCTCGTAAATGAAAAAGTTCCCCCATAAGAAATAATGGAAACTCAAATTATTCGTTCCACAACTCCAAAAAATTAAATACAGAAAAATAATTAATACAAAATATAAAGTAAAAATAAAACAAATCAACCTGCACAATACCTTTAGAAAAAGTAAAAATGAATCCCGACAGATAAGTGTTTTCATTTGTGCGCACAGGCGTGCGTGTGTGTGTGTGTGTGTGTGTGTGTGTGTGTGTGTGTGTGTGTGTGTGTGTGTGTGTGTGTGTGTGTGTGTGTGTGTGTGTGTGTGTGACTAGAGGACAAACGTCTCAAACCAACAGCAGTGTGAGGACATTAAGGGATTTAACCACATCAATGCAGCTGAAACTGCCGGACTCATAGACTGCAGCAGCACTTTGTCTAAATGCTTTTCATAGATATTTCTGTTTTATACAGAGTAAGATCTTTGACTTTGGCAGCACCACAGACACACATACACGAGGTCTTATGAGAAAAGGGTAGTTTTATTTGGAAAAATAGAAAAAGGGTAGGAAACTGAAGAAGGAGAACGGAAAGAAGGGGAGAAAAGTAGTGAGGATTGCATGTGCTGGTCCAGGCAGTGCCCAGTTGGCAGAGGGGTGCTCAGCTGGCGAGTGTTGGCAACAAGAGAGTGGCAGAGTGCGTCCACATAGGCAGTGGTCCCTGTTGGCTCTTCAACACGGCTTTGAAGGCAGTGTCAGCTGGCACCGCCCAGCCATTCAGATGTTCAGCTATTGTGGCCTCAGGTGGGAATCTCTAGCTGCGTTCCATTCGGCAGTGTACAGCGTGCTCCCTACTCCCTGCTCCGTGTGCAGGGAATGTTGGTGAAGGGAACTTCCTGTCACGGCATGCTCGGTCACGCACACATCTCAAATAAGGTCATGAACACATGCACACTCCGGCTCCATGTTCCATCCCACTCCCTACTTTTCACTGCCTCATTCAGCTCTCCCAACACACCTGTTCTAAATCCTAGATCATCACAGCTCTCTATTTAACACTCCTCCAGACAACAGCTCTCTGCCAGATTATTGTGTGCTATCCATGCCCAGTATTCCAGCGTTTCGTTCTGCCTTGACCTTTCGGATCTCGACCACGCTTTGTTTCCACGACCACGACTCTGCCTCACGTTACGGATTTCCTGACCGTCCGGATTTACTGTTGCCGACATTCGGATTTGTTTTTCGACCACGAGTTTTGATTACGGACTTTCCTCAACTCACGACTACTGACCTCGGCCAGTTCTTTGTCCACGAGCTACTTCTCGCGAACTCCGCGCTTCCGCATTTCTGACGCGGACTTCATTCAGAGAAACAGCAAGCGCTCACTCACCTCGTCCACAGGTATGTCACCATTTCAGTGCTGTCTTGGCTATCAACCTCCACTGTTCCCTACCCAAGAGGCAGAATCTGCTGTCCCTTCCTCTCAAGCTTTCATCCGTCGCTGTAAGAGGACATGGCAACGGGCCCGCGCTCAATTACGACGCTCCGTGACCATCTTTCAGCGCAAAGCTAATCTCCACCGCTCAGCCGCTCCTACTTACCGTGTCGGACAAAGAGTTATGCTCTCCACACGCAACCTACCACTAAAAACAACATCCCAGAAACTTTCGCCTAAGTTCATCGGCCCGTTCACTATCTCTCGAGTCATTAACCCATGCTCAGTCAGACTAGCCCTGCCATTATCCATGCGCCGAATTAATCCCACGTTCCACGTCTCCCATGTCCGCCGACTGGTCCCATGTTCCTTGTCTCCACCTCCACCTCCCCCTCCTCCCCCTCGACTTATAGATGGCGGCGAAGCCTTCACTGTCCGGAGACTCCTCAAGTCTCGCCGCCGTGGACGCGGCCTACAGTACCTGGTAGACTGGGAGGGTTACGGACCCGAGGAGAGATGTTGGGTACCAGCCAGGTTCATCTTGGATCGATCTTTGATAACGGAGTTTCACAATCTCCACCCCGAGGCACCCTCAAGAACGCCAGGTGGCGTTCATAGAGGGGGGGGTACTGTCACGGCATGCCCGGTCACGCACACATCTCAAATAAGGTCATGAACACCTGCACACTCCGGCTCCATGTTCCATCCCACTCCTTACTTTTCACTGCCTCATTCAGCTCTCCCAACACACCTGTTCTAAATCCTAGATCATCACAGCTCTCTATTTAACACTCCTCCAGACAACAGCTCTCTGCCAGATTATTGTGTGCTATCCATGCCCAGTATTCCAGCGTTTCGTTCTGCCTTGACCTTTCGGATCTCGACCACGCTTTGTTTCCACGACCATGACTCTGCCTCACGTTACGGATTTCCTGACCGTCCGGATTTACTGTTGCCGACATTCGGATTTGTTTTTCGACCACGAGTTTTGATTATGGACTTTCCTCAACTCACGACTACTGACCTTGGCCAGTTCTTCGTCCACGAGCTACTTCTCGCGAACTCCGCGCTTCCGCATTTCTGCCGCAGAGATCATTCAGAGAAACAGCAAGCGCTCACTCACCACTTCCGCATTCCCGCCGCGGACTTCATTCAGAGAAACAGCAAGCGCTCACACACCACTTCCGCATTCCCACCGCGGACTTCATTCAGAGAAACAGCAAGCGCTCACTCACCACTTCCGCATTCCCGCCGCGGACTTCATTCAGAGAAACAGCAAGCGCTCACTCACCACTTCCGCATTCCCGCCGCGGACTTCATTCAGAGAAACAGCAAGCGCTCACTCACCACTTCCGCATTCCCGACGCGGACTTCATTCAGAGAAACAGCGAGCGCTCACTCACCACTTCCGCATTCCCGACGCGGACTTCATTCAGAGAAACAGCGAGCGCTCCTCACGGCACTTCCGCATTCACGGATCTCATTGATTAAAAGCGCTGCACTCACTCTCTACAAACGCTCGTTCTGCACTTGGATCCTCCACCGCCACGCGTGTAAACTTTGTGAAATGAGCTCAAACAGGTAACATGGCGGCACTCACTCCACTCGCCTTCATACAATGAGCTGTAAATGACAAGGCGGCACACAATCCTCTTGCTTTTATCCACCGAGCTCAAATGGCAGCACTCAGATGAAATGAGCTCAGACAGGTGAAAGGGTGGTATTGTGTGCTCATGCTGGTGCGGCGACAGCACAGCGTCCTCAGGCTGGCATGATAACAGCATAGAGTGCTCAAGCTGGTGCAATAACCTCATTGTATGCTCACCTTTGATGTTCCTGGGGCGCAGGGTATCATCCCACTCAGATGCCACTCACATGTTCCGGCTGGTCCATGCTGGAGGCTTTTAAGTGGCAGAGTGGTTTCTCTTGCGGCCTTGTAATCCGGCTTTAGTCTCTGTTCGCTCTAGCGGCCAGCCGGCCCCGTCCAGCCATTCATTGGCGTGGCCTCGGCGTGAGCCCTTGTGACTTCTGTCATCCGGGCGGCTCACCCCGACTAGGAACAGCATTAGTGCCTAGTTAATGGCAAACAAAATGTCTTTTCCTCATGATCACCCGGATCATGTAAGCTGGTGCTAGAAGTCCTTGTAGCACGTAGCATAGCTACAGCCACATGCTGCTTTCACCTTTAGCATTTGTCACACAACAATAGGCTCTATCTAATAGGCTCTAAATTTATTTTAGACTCTGTACAACATTCCCCACCTTGCTTTTAGAATATGGCAGGAAGATGAGATCTATTATTCACTCCTCGCCAGCCATGTCAAATCTAGCGCCCCGCCCCTTCACACACCTGCAGAAGGGCATAGAGCCTCTGTAGGGAACCTTAGGAGTGAGCAAGAAGCAAAAAAATCTGGACTCAAATTCACGCTGTGACAATTCCAATTTAACTGTTTACATGGACGTTGATACACTAGAATATACATCTTAATATAGCTCATTATATAGCTATATTAGAATATACATCTTAATATATGTAGATACATCTTAATATTTACGGAAACATGGCTGAACAGTGACATTCCTGATAGTACAACTAAGCTAGCTGGATGCTTCATTCTACGTGCGGACAGGACAACAGAAGGCTCCGGGAAGACCAAAGGTGGAGGTTTATGTATTTATGTAAACAAAGCCTGGTGCACTAACTGCACTGTCATTGTGAGTCATTGTTCTGCTGATGTGGAATTTTTAATGATTAAATGTAGACCCTTCTATCTACCGAGGGAGTTTACTACTATAGTTATAACTGCTGCATACATACCACCGGATGCTCATGCTAAGAATGCTATGAAAGAGCTGCATGAAGCTATTAGCAAACAACAGACTGTTTATCCTGAGGCTGCTTTCATTGTTGCAGGGGATTTTAATCACTCTAACTTGAGAACAGTACTCCCAAAGTTTTTTCAACATGTGGACTGTCATACTAGAGGTAGCAAAACTCTGGATCATGTCTATGCAAATATAGCCGAGGCATACAGAGTTTTAACCCTCTCCCACCTGGGACAGTCTGATCACCTTTCTTTGTTCCTGCTCCCCAAATACACTCCGCTCATTAAACGTGTGAAGCCCTCAGTCACATCTATCAGAGTGTGGACTGAAGAAACAGACACTATACTTCAGGACCGATTTCATCATACGGATTGGAGTAGGTTTGCCTCTCAAGCGACTTCTGATTCTCACACGGACATAAATCTATACACCTCTTCTGTTCTGGATCACATCAAAGCCACCATTGACGATGTAACAACTGTGAAGCAGATTACAACATACCCTAATCAGAAGCCATGGATGAATAAGGAAATTCGTCTCCTGCTCAAGGCACGGAATGCTGCCTTCAGATCAGGAGATGCACAGGCCTACAGTGCATCCAGAGCTAACCTGAAAAGGGGTATTGATAAGGCCAAGTGGAGCTACAAGCTGAGGATCGAAGATCACTTCAACAACTCTGATCCTCGGCGTATGTGGCAGGGCATCCAGTCCATCAGTGACTACAAACCCGCCCACTCTGCAAACATATCAACCGAAATCTCCTTCCTCAATGAGCTAAATAACTTTTATGCTCGCTTTGATCAGAGTCTTCAGGAGACAATCACTACATTGATACCGCCTGTGAACTTTCAGCCTCTCTCTCTTTCCACCACAGAAGTCTCTGCTGCCTTCAGCAAGATAAACAATCGGAAAGCAGTTGGCCCTGATGGAATACCTGGACGTGTGCTCAGAACCTGTGCTGAACAGCTGACTGAAGTCATGACAGAAATCTTTAATCTGTCCCTACGTCAATCAACAGTGCCTACTTGCTTTAAATCCACCTCAATTGTGCCTGTGCCTAAACACTCCAAACCTATGTGCCTTAATGATTACCGCCCAGTAGCACTGACACCAATACTAATGAAGTGCTTTGAACGGCTAGTCCTAGCACATCTCAAGAGAAGCCTTCCATCCACATTGGACCCTCATCAGTTCGCCTACCGGGAGAATAGGAGCATTGAAGATGCTGTCTCCCTAACACTGCACACGGTACTTTCTCACCTGGATAATAAGAACACTTACACAAGAATGTTGTTCGTGGATTTCAGCTCAGCGTTCAACACAGTCATCCCCTCCAGGCTGATCAGTAAGCTTACTGATCTCGGAATCAACTCCTCTCTATGCAGCTGGATACTGGATTTTCTGACCAACAGACCACAGAATGTTAAAGCTAATAACGTTCTCTCCTCAACCATAATCCTGAACACTGGTGTGCCACAAGGCTGTGTACTGAGCCCCTTCCTGTTTTCACTGTACACACATGACTGCAGCCCTATGCATGGTTCTAATACCATAATTAAGTTTGCAGATGACACGACAGTGATTGGCCTCATCAATGACAATGATGAGACTAACTACAGGGCAGAGGTAAAGCACTTGGCCGAGTGGTGTGCTGACAACCACTTGCTCCTGAACACCAGTAAGACCAAGGAACTCATTGTAGACTTTAGAAGGAGAAGGAGTAACACACACTCCCCTGTCTACATCAACGGGACAAGGGTCGACCGTGTTACAAACTTCAAGTTCTTGGGGATACACATTTCTGAGGACTTGACTTGGTCCACTAACACCACCAGTCTCCTCAAGAAAGCTTCCCAGCGCCTCTTCTTTCTGAGACTATTAAAGAAGAATCACCTTTCTAAAGACATAATGAACAATTTCTACCGTTGTGCAATAGAGAGCATACTAACCAGCTGCATTACAGTCTGGTATGGTAACTGCTCTGTCTCGGACCGTAAATCCATCCAAAGGGTGGTGAAAACTGCTCAGCGTATCACTGGTACCCCACTTCCTGTCATTGAGGAAGTCTACAAGAGGAGGTGTCTGCGTAGAGCACGAAGCATCGTGAAAGACACCTCTCACCCTGCACATGAACTGTTTTCTCTCCTTCCTTCTGGAAAAAGGTTCAGATGCCTAAAAACCAAGAGCAGCAGCAGGCTGAGGAACAGTTTTTACCCCACAGTGGTTACCTTACTGAACGCAAATTCACTGTCCCCCCTTACATAGACGGTACCACCATCATTGATAACCAACATTCCTGTTTAATACCTTTGTAAATACTTCCCGTTCATTCATTTGTACAGTCTGCACATGGACTGTATACTAATATGTGTATATTCATATAGGAGATGTGTGTATAGGTATACTCTGCATTCACATCCAGCGATTAAATTACTCATATTTATTCATATGTATATTCATACTATTGCACATAATGTAAATTCACCTATATATAGTTTCTGTAACTTTATTCCACATATTTATAATCAGACAAATCTGTAGATTTACAACTATTCTGTACATTAATTTATCCATCTATGCTCACTTTACACTGTATATTCATGTACATATATATATATATATATATATATATATATATATATATATATATATATATATATATATATATATAATTTCTTTCTGTAATACAATTTATACATAAACCTTACTTCTATCATACAAGTTTCTATAGATCTGTATATATGTTTATATTGCACTGCTAACTTGCACTTCTGGTTAGATGCTAACTGCATTTCGTTGCCTTGTGACTATGTGCAATGACAATAAAGTTGAATCTAATCTAATCTAATCTAATCTAGAAGGTGTTCACATGCGTAAAGCATTTAATCAGAATAAGTGGAGGAAAGCAAGAGGAGACACAGCAACAGAGAGGGAAAAGGCTGCTGCATCAATGTTACAGCCCCTGTTCCCAGTCAGGAGAGCTGCCCAGACATTGGATTGTCACGTTGACTCCTGTGCCTGTGATGCCAAGATTACTTGACTCGCGCCAAAACAGTGACATCACAGTCATCAAAGTGGAGGAAAGCCGGAGGAGACACAACTGACATTAATGTTGGTGCTGACGTGTTGAACCTGACGTCACTTCATTAGTTAAAGATGAGGAAGTGCATTAATTCTGTAACTTAAATACATCACAATACAATCATTAATATGTTTCTCAATAGTGAAATGTGTTTATGAGCTTCAATTTCACAACTTAAAATTTAAACACAGTAACTGAACCTTTAATCTGAAATGTTAATCACCAGTCTCTATAAAAGTCTAACATCTCTTACAGCTCTGATAATGAAAGCAACAAACTCTTTAGTTTACAGTGTATCTCTCACTTTAAACCACAGCGCTGTTTCCATTAACAATGACACACACTCTCTGGTGTGAATCCGAAACTATAAAACACACGTCTCAAAACAAACAGCAGTGTGAGGACATTAAGGTTTTTACCACATCAAAGGAGCTGAAACTGCCGGACTCATAGACTGCAGCAGCACTTTGTCTAAATGCTTTATATAAATACTTTTGGATCTGTTTTATGCAGGTTAATTATTAAATGATTCATATCTGCAAAGATGTATGAGACTTTAATTAATCCCAGTTCTGTCTCTGTTGTTGTGTCCTTTAGGGTGGATAACAGGCCTCACACAGATAGAGCACAGTCTCTAGTACAGTATGAATAAATAGTGATCTCAACATTCTACATGATATTTTTAGAGACATTTTTATTAATGAACTCCAGCACTTTTGTGTTTCAGTCTGAGATTCTAACATAAAGACATTCAGACTGTTGAAGTGACCCAAAATAAGTCAGTGTGAGCTGCTGATTAAACACTCAGTCTCAGAAACTCAGAAACCACAATGCTATTTCTGTTCAACTGAAACAACTGCATGATGTGAGAGAGCGCTGCTGCAGTCACTAACACCTCTACACATGTCTTAAGAGCGTTTTCACACTCGGATTGAACAATTGAGTCCCCTCTCATGACTGCTTCTAGGTTTGTTTGGGGCGGAGCTTATAATGACAGGTTTACTTTTACATGGAGGAATTCATTTTGAGCCATGGGTCACTTATAATAATACAATAATTCCATACATCACTTACTGTATATGTGTTCAACTTTGTTGAGAGTTCATCCTTTTATTTTATTAATTTATTTTACTTGTTTCCAGCACTTAAGCATCCTGACATCATGGAGGAATACAAGCAAATGAGGATCTGTTCTGGTGAAAGAACATATTAACCATGGAAACTCCAGGACCGCTGTAACTCTGTATACATGATAAAGCGATATAGACAATGAGATGATATGAGATGATTTTTCAATGTTTTCTGTATGAACACTTGTACCACAAGGGGGAGCTCATAATAGTAACGTTGCTCCAGTACTACCAAAGTGTTGTTTTATTAATAATGTATGGTAGACACTACTGACTCTATCTACAAAAGTCAATGTACAAACATTATGGAAATGAGCTACAAATACACAAAAACATATAAAATAAAATCTCATGCAAAAAGAAAAACACTGCAAATCCCAAACCAACTATGACTGGTTAAATTAATTGCTGCCATTATTTACTATGTGAGTTAATTCTGAGTTAATGTTTCAGTCATCTAATACAGGAGTTCTAATAACTTGGAGAGATAAATTGTAATTTTTTGTTTAACTTTGGGAAACACTTTGATTTATTTATTGACTGATTTCTTGTTTATTTGTAATTCCTTGTGTGTTTAGTCACAAGTTCATCACATCCCACACATTTTTGTATTTGCAGTGAGACATCCTGTTAATGTCGTTAAACAGTGAACATGATACTTAAAGGAAAAGTGCATTGCTGTCATTAGAAGGTTAATTAACAGATTAAACTTTTGGCTTTGTAAAAAATGAGACATTAAATATATCATCTGAATCAATGATAACGTCCATTGTTTAGAGTCTCTGGTGTGTGTATATGGGATTGTATGGTCACCACCAAGCACTTCAAACCAAAGACCCTGGAGGTGCGAGAACACTGTGATAACCACTATAGAAACTGTTCACCCTCCGCTTTATAGATAAACATTTTCATTATAAAATTATATTCCTACTTTCTTACTGACTCTTGAATGTAACAAACATAACCTTCACTAATGTAAATGTTTCTAGTATCTAAATATTAAATAATACAGATGTGTGTTTTTTCCGCCCAAGATGTCTGATGATCTCCATAAAATACTGTATATAATCTCACTCTAGTTTCTACCTTCAACAAATGATCATTGAAAGGACCACAGTGAAACTACACAGCGCCCCTCCCCCACAGGAGGATAAAAATTGTTTCTCTTTGGGGTCGTTAGATCGCATGTCATTAAACTTCTTCTATCAGAGAGGTTCCAGCACACAGGACTGATAGAGCTCCAGTAGATCATATCTGTAAAGTCATGTGACTCATCACAGCATCAGAATAGACAAGAATTCACTGTGAGCTTCACATCTCATTACAGCTAATGGACCAATCAAATCAGTCCACAGCTTCAAAACATCCAATCAGGCGTGAGTCTGGACCTGGTTTTCTACTGAACACACAAGTTCATTACCTCACTATCACTTTGTCTAAACAGGAACGATGATCACACTCTTTGTGGCTCTTTACTCTCTGCTTTGTCTCTGCACAACTGGTGAGGAACATTTTAAACTTTCATCTAAAATAGTCATTTTACATATTTAACTAATTTACTAACATCATGAAACATTAAATATCAAATGCAGTTTATTTATTTTTATTTATTTATTGTTTTTTTTTTTTTCAGTAAAACCTTCCGAATTCAAGCAGCTTCATGTGAAAATGGTAAAACTAGGAGGAGATGCAATTATGCAGTGTGACATTAGTGAGGTCAAAAACAAAAAGACTTTAGTTTGGTACAGACAGAGTTTTGAAAAATTGCCACGGTTTCTGGTGAGATCATACAGTAACACTCTGGGATACACATTTGTTGAGGGATTTAATGATAGTCGCTTCAGTGTTACTGTAAAAGGGCAAAAGTTTGATCTCAACATTAACAACCTGAGAGAAGATGATGGAGGAGAATATTTCTGTGGAGAAGTTGATGAAAATTCACTGAAGTTCACATCTGGAACACGTCTGCAGTTTGAAGGTAAACAGTTTTACTCTGATAAGCTGCTAATTCCAGATCAACACTTTAACCAGAATTATGTGTACATGTGCATTAAATGTTGAATATTTCACATTATTCATATTTAGTATCATTTCTGTTTATTTGCTGCTTTTCCGATTTATTTGTAAAGGTGAAGAGATGAAACTCTGTCCTACACCTGGAACACTTAACAACAACACACACTCTGTTACACACCAGGGTTCAAACAGCAGAGATGGAGAAGGTCAGAGTTTTAATCAAATAAACTTCCTGTCAGTTTTTATAAGAAAATAGACTGATAAGATGCAGCATGAAATATTTTACATTTTTAAAGTTAAAATTTCTGAAATGTTAAAAACTTTAAAGTCTTTTAAAGTAGTAACATGTTATATTTACTTTATAGGAAAAACTTCTGATATGAAGAATCTTCATGTGAAAACAGTAAAACTTAGAGAAGCTGTAACTATGGAGTGTAACATTAGTGGGGTCACAAACAAAAATACTTTAGCTTGGTACAGACAGAGTGCTGAAAAAGTTCCTCAGGTTTTTGCAAGACAGTTCGAGCAGAGTTACACATTTACTGAGGGATTTAATGATAGTCGCTTCAGTTTTACTGTAAAGGACCAAAAGTTTGATCTCAACATTAATGAAATAAGAGAAGATGATGGAGGAGAATATTTCTGTGGTTATGTGGAGGGAAGTACAGTAAAGTTCACATCTGGAACACGTCTGCAGTTTGAAGGTAAACAGTTTTACTCTGATAAGCTGCTAATTCCAGATCAACACTTTAACCAGAATTATGTGTACATGTGCATTAAATGTTGAATATTTCACATTATTCATATTTAGTATCATTTCTGTTTATTTGCTGCTTTTCCAATTTATTTGTAAAGGTGAAGAGATGAAACTCTGTCCTACACCTGGAACACTTAACAACAACACACACTCTGTTACACGCCAGGGTTCAAACAGCAGTGAAAAAGAATGTAAGAGTTTTAATCAAATACATTTTCTTCTCCTTTCTATAACAGAATTTGTCCTGGTTAAAAACTTTTGCTTTCAATAAATCATTAAAACATTTTGGGTTTTCTTTCCCATGGGAGTTCTCTATTACACATTTCAGTATCCTGCAGTTTTTTCACTTTCTATAATAATTTCTGTGGTTTCTTGTTAATAAATTGTCCAGTATTTATGCAGGTTGATCTATTTTATAGGTCCAGAATACAAGACTCTGATTATTGCCTTAACAACCTGCAGTATATCTGTTATTGTAATTGTGTTTCTAGTTGGAATTTTATTTAAACATCAAAGAAAAGGTCTGTTTATTATTATTATTATTATTATTATTATTATTATTATTGTTATTATTATTAATAATAATAGAGTTACTATATATTATGTGTCTTATGTGTTTTATTGTTCAGGTGCTTCATCAAGTAACCATCAAACTCCCACCAATCAGGTAATCCAGTCTTCTATTCATTGTGATTCTGTTCTGTTCAATAAATACACATCTGACCTACAATCCACAATGTACAGAGAATTTTAATGTAATCATTATTTTGACTCTTTTAATCCGCTCTGGTTTATAAACGGCTCTTGTTCTTTATCAGGCTGATGATGAAGATGTCTTGAACTATGCAGCTGTGAGTTTTGCTAAGAAACCTTCATCCTCCAGAACATCCAGAGACACGAGCCATCAAGACGTTTATGCACAAGTTAAAGTAAAATAGATAAAGAGAAATAGTCAGAATTGAAACACAAAAAACATGTATTTAATCAGAAAAGAAGGACTTATATTTTAATCAGCTTTCTATTGGTGTTTTGTTGTTTCCATGGTTACTGCTACCATAATTATTAATTCACTCACTTATCGTCTACCGCTTTATCCTGTGTTCAGGGTCGCGGGGGCCTGGAGTCTATCCCAGGAGGTTTAGGGCACAAGGCGGGGTACACCCTGGATGGGGTGCGAATCCATTGCAGCTACCATAATTAATTAATCAAATAATTAAATAACAATAATAATAATAATAATAATAATAATAATAATAATAATAATAATAATAGAAAAACAGTTATATTCTAAAAGCTACATTAGCAGGATCGCCTAATTTCTCACAGTTTCTCCTACACTGTTTTGTTTATCACATGGGAATTTTGTAAAGTCACTAATTCTGTTGAATAAATTCATTTAAATCATTTAAATATTGTTTATATCTTAGCTGCCTCCAGTCAAGCACTAGGATGTCTCTCTCTGATCTGTTCTGTAGCTTTAACAGGCTGCTAAATATTCAAAAATTGGAGATGCCTAGTATTGATAACCATTTGTATGTTACGAAACACATTAGTGGATCCAATTACTAGGAAATGCTAATTTACCTTTCAGTTTGTATCTGTGAACTGTCTGGACAAAAGCTTTTCTGAACATTTAACAATAAACAATATTGATGTGATGTCCTCTTTTTAGACATGTTTTATGACCAGTTTAACCTGCTTTAATTTGATCCTGTTAGGCCTAATTACATGTGTTGTACACAAAACTAGTGAAAAGTCACAGTGGAAGAAGAGGCAAAGCTCCCATTCACATTGACATCATACAAGTAGTTTATGTTTATAATAATCTGAAGGAGTGGTAGATTGTATGTCTAAATTCTCTCTGCTGTTGATGTAACTTACCGATCGTTTGTTACGTGTGCGGTATGGAGAGACGCACCACGAGATGTTTTAATGTGTATAAGAGCCCTAACACAGGGCTTCAGAGGGGGGGAATAATTAGTTAGGGAGACAGCTTATGACACGCATGGGAAGACCTTTCTGTTTGGAGGTAGCGTGGGATTATTAATTAATGAACAAAAAGAAAACAAAAGAAAACTGAAAACACAAAATAAACAGAACTCCACCGTCTACGCAAGAACGGACGGGTCCTGGTTCTTTGGCCCTGATACCTTACCAGTGCTCCCTTAATGATCTCATGAAGTGCGGAGGTATCAGGACCCTTAAATAAACACGCCACCAGGTGTGGGGCGTTCAGGCTGATTTCCTGGACGCGCCTCTGCTTGTTGAGGACTCCGCGGGGTAGCAGCCTGCGGTTCTGCCCGTTCTGAACAGTGCAGAGTACCTGAACGGTTCTGCCCCTCGTGAGACCCGCGTCGTTACATCATTCTCTACTATTGTTTAGTATTGTTTGCCTAACCATGAATTCATTGCTCATCATTGATCTTTGCCATGTTATACTTGTGTAATGGCAAATATATTCAAGAAAAAAAAAAGAGTATGAATATGAATCTGACCTTTTCCTAATTGTTAACATTATAATAATTGATTGAATTTCATCTATTATGAAGACTGTAACAAAAAAAGAAAAGTCAGTGTCATAAACTTTTCTAAATACATATTTGACGTGATTCGGTACAGGCGAAGATAAAATGGTGGGCGGAGTCTCAGCATGTCTGTGCACATCTCTGTCTGAAAGCTAACACGGACCTAAACTGCCACTAACTGATTTGCTTATGATATCATGAGCTCAACTGGACAGACACATTTTTATTTTCTCTAAACTGTAATCATAGAAATTCACGCAACAGATTTGAATATTTCCCTCCAAGTGTAATGAATCTAGAACATCGAGTTTCACATGTTTCTGTCTGAACTTTCATGGAAATACAATTTTCTGAAATAAACACTGTACATGCTTCATATGTATCCCATGTGTAATGAAGGTAAATATAATATATTTAGCATATATGGAACATATTACACATTCACATATTGCAATATATTACACACAGTCAGGCTCATAAACGTGGGAACAAACATAAGATTTTGGCATTTGGCCTCAGTGTACCACCAGACTGAATCTGTGTGGGTTTGACAAAAGTGTTGCATCTTTACTAAAGTCTCTCAGTAGTGACATGTGTCTTCGAGGTTCAACCGCACAGCATTAAACTTAAACTAATTTCAGTAACTTGACTTTTAACCAAAAATGTTCTAATCACTGGATTAATAAAGTCTAACATCTCTTACAGCTCTGATAACGAAACTCTTTAGTTTATATCTCTCCCTTTAACCCACAGTGATGTTGTCATTAACACTGACACACACTTTCTGGTGTGAGATGGAAACTAGAGGACAAACGTCTCAAACCAAACAGCAGTGTGAAGACATTAAGGTTTTTACCACATCAAAGGAGCTGAAACTGATAATTAAAAAGATTAATATCTACCAACATGTGTGAGATTATATTTTTATTAATCCCAGTTCTGTCTCTGTTGTTGTGTCCTTTAGGGTGGATAACAGGCCTCACACAGATAGAGCACAGTCTCTAGTACAGTCTGAATAAATAGTGATCTCAACATTCTACATGATATATTTAGAGATATTTGTATTAATGAACTCCAGCACTTTTGTGTTTTAGTCTGAGATTCTAACATAAAGACATTCAGACTGTTGAAGTGACCCAAAATAAGTCAGTTTGAGCTGCTGATTAAACACTCAGTCTCAGAAACTCAGAAACCACAATGCTATTTCTGTTCAACTGAAACAACTGCATGATGTGAAGCAACTATAAATGAGTAAAGAGTGTTTTCACACTTGGACTGAACATGTGAGTCTCATGACTGCTTCTAGGTTTGTTTGGGTGCAGGGTTTCTTATCACAGGTTTACTTTCACACAGAGGAATTAATCCTGACCCATGGATCACTTCGGCAATTCCATACATCACTTATGCATATGTAACTTTGCTTAAGGTAGTTCATCCTTTATTATTATTATTATTATTATTATTATTATTATTATTATTGGTGTTGTTGTTAATTTTAACTATTTCTTAAGGTTCATTTGGTTCCATCAGTGAAGCAGCATTTCATCATGGAGGAATATCTGCACATGAGGAGCTGGTCTGGTGTAAGCAGATTTTAGCCACATGAGAATAGTGTATTTTTCAGTGTCAGTAGAAACATTCTCACCACAAGGATGAGCTCATTACAGTAATGTTGCTCCAGTTCTAACAAGATGTGTTTTTTTTATATAT
Source organism: Clarias fuscus (assembly GCA_030347435.1). Lineage (NCBI taxonomy): Eukaryota > Metazoa > Chordata > Actinopteri > Siluriformes > Clariidae > Clarias > Clarias fuscus. The sequence goes on from CM059229.1 coordinate 2,097,138, forward strand.
CAATAAGGCATTCTGTCTCCTCCACCGATAATAACAACACTCTCCCCAACATCAGCAAACTTGAAACTGCAACTGTGCAACTGCTACCTCACTCAGCTACAGTATACAGTGAGATCAAATTCTTCATACAATGACCCCTGGGCCATGATGTGATGTTGAAGTGTTTGATTTGTATGAAAAGAGTAAAACTGAACAATAGATACAAAGGGGTCAGTAAGTAATTACACACGCATAAATCACACACTCATTCATTCATGCTTATGTTAGAAATGCCAGGACTTCGCTAGAACTTCATTAAACTTCTTCTATCAGAGAGGTTCCAGCACACAGGACTGATAGAGCTCCAGTAGATCATATCTGTAAAGTCATGTGACTCATCACAGCATCAGAATAGACAAGAATTCACTGTGAGCTTCACATCTCATTACAGCTAATGGACCAATCAAATCAGTCCACAGCTTCAAAACATCCAATCAGGCGTGAGTCTGGACCTGGTTTTCTACTGAACACACAAGTTCATTACCTCACTATCACTTTGTCTAAACAGGAACGATGATCACACTCTTTGTGGCTCTTTACTCTCTGCTTTGTCTCTGCACAACTGGTGAGGAACATTTTAAACACTTAATAAAAATAATAATTTTACCTACTTAAATAATTTAATTATGTCATTAAACATTATCTTTTTTTCACAGTAACATCTGACACCAAGGAGCTTCACATGAAAACAGTAAAGTGTGGAGAAACTGTAACTATGGAGTGTAACATTAGAAACAAAAATAGTGTTGCTTGGTTCAGACAGAGTTTTGGAAAAGTGCCTCAGTTTTTGGTGAGACCGTACGCCGGGAGCACTCCGGCCTACATATTTGCTGATGGATTTAATGATAGTCGCTTCAGTGTTACTGCAAATGACCATCAGTTTGATCTCAACATTAAAGAAATAAGAGAAGATGATGGAGGAGAATATTTCTGTGGTTATGTGGGAAGTACAGTAAAGTTCACATCTGGAACACGTCTGCAGTTTGAAGGTAAACAGTTTTACTCTGATAAGCTGCTAATTCCAGATCAACACTTTAACCAGAATTATGTGTACATGTGCATTAAATGTTGAATATTTCACATTATTCATATTTAGTATCATTTCTGTTTATTTGCTGCTTTTCCAATTTATTTGTAAAGGTGAAGAGATGAAACTCTGTCCTACACCTGGAACACTTAACAACAACACACACTCTGTTACACACCAGGGTTCAAACAGCAGAGATGGAGAAGGTCAGAGTTTTAATCAAACTTACTTTCTGTAACAGAGAGTTCTGTATCCAATAGTAATAATATATAACGTTTTCATTGTTTCAGGATACAAAGATTGGATTATTGCCTTAACAGCTTCAAATATAATATCTGTTATAGTAATCATAGCTCTGGTTGGAATTATATTCAAAAATCAAGGAAAAGGTTAGTTTATTATTATTATTATTATTATTATTATTATTATTATTATTATTATTATTAATAGAGTTACTATATATTATGTGTCTTATGTGTTTTATTGTTCAGGTGCTTCATCAAGTAACCATCAAACTCCCACCAATCAGGTAATCCAGTCTTCTATTCATTGTGATTCTGTTCTGTTAAATAAATACACATCTGACCTACAATCCACAATGTACAGAGAATTTTAATAGAAAAAGTATCAATGTAATCATTATTTTTACTCTTTTAATCCGCTCTGGTTTATAAACGGCTCTTGTTCTTTATCAGACTGATGATGAAGATGTCTTGAACTACGCAGCTGTGAGTTTTGCTAAGAAACCTTCATCCTCCAGAACATCCAGAGACACGAGACATCAAGACGTTTATACACACGTATTTTATTTAAAGATTGATTTAGACTATACCAGTACACAATAAATAAAACAATATTCATACAAATGACGACTGATATGGTTATTGTCTCGGCTTTGCACATTTAAGGAACTGGGATCATGTGACCTGAGACCTCTTAATATTTTCTTCAAAAGAACCATCATGGTGGCCTCAGAGCCAGCTCGCAGAAAAGACATATTTTTTATGAAATCTGTCAAAAAAATATTCACTTTTTCAGTTTCCAACATCGTGTTATTTTTTGACACCTTGTCATGTGACATTTGCATACTGGTTAATATTTATTAGCACCCGTCAAAGATGGGCGTGTACACAGGATCAGCCTTGGCTATTTTCAATATTATTTCAATTATTTTCAATATTATTTCAAATAATTTAAAAACACATTGTATTTGCTATTGTGACTTTATTTATTTATTCTCTTCATTTAAATAAACATTCTTACACATTAAAAAATATAAAATTGGAGAACTATGTATTGTCTGTGTTAATCTTTGAGTTTAAAAAATATATGGAGAAAAATCAAAAAAAGAAAAAAGTCAGAAACACAATCAAAATGTATTTCCCCAGAAAAGAATGTGTGCAAGAGTGTTATTGCTATTTCTTGTAACTGAATGAATTAATAATAATGCACATGATTTTAAGAAAAAACATATTCTAATAATTAAATGCACAACTTTGCTTCAACCTTTTTGTTTGTTTGTTTGTTTGTTTGTTTGTTTGTTTGTTTAGAACATGGGATTGTTTTCTGTAAAAAGGATAAATCAGGAGAATAAAGTAATTAGCTAAATATTTTGACAATATATCTGAACATGGTCAGAAATTGTGTGAGTGCAGTTTCTTAGGTGCCATGAGGTCAGCTCCAGGCTGATGTTATCTTTAAAGGGTTGAAGCAACATCAGCTGAAATGCACTTCAGGATTTATGAGAAAGAGATTTTTTTTTACATACACAGATCTTTTTCTTTTCTTTTTTCTTTTCATTTTTGCCCTAAAAGTTTCTGCAAACAGCTTGATAGATCTGGCTATACATTTGTTCCAAACCCACTCACTGTGAAATAGAATTAGGGTTCCTCTAATCATTTATATGAAAAAAAAAATATTATTGGATCCATTTGTCAGGAAATGCTCATTTTACACTAAATGTATTAAAAATTACCTTTGAACTAACTAAAAAACAACTTTTCAGAATGATTATCACTGAATTATGTTGAAGTGATGTACTCCTTGTGATAGTGAACCTGATTAAGGCATCTTACGAGGGGCGATGATCCTTTTCCAAATCATTGATTCTGTTTTTTAATTTTATATATTTTTTCTGACATGTTGGTGTTATAGATTTCACTTGGATGTTAAACGTTGCACTGAGTAAATACATCTGTCTTTATTTTACATTGTAACCTAATCTAGTCTGTTTGGACAGCCGGGAAAACAATGTTATGGAACGTACTCACAAACCAAGATTGCTAGAACATGGGTGTAAAGGAGCACTAAACAACAGAAACTGACTGGACAGAATTTAATGAATCTTTGCCAGTCCTTCTGCATTTGTCCATCCATCCATCTTCAGCTGCTTATCCAAAATCGGGTCGCGAGGGTAGCAGTTCCAGCAGAGAACCCCAAACTTCCCTTTCCCCAGCCACATCAGCTAACTCTGACTGGGGAATCCCGAGGCGTTCTATATAATAATCTCTCCATCTAGTCCTTGGTCTGCCCCGTGGTCTCCTCCCAGCTGGACGTGCCAAGAACACCTCCCTTCGAAGGCGTCCTGGTGACATCCTTACTAGATGCCCGAACCACCTCAACTGACTCCTTTCCACACAAAGGAGTAGCAGCTCTACTCCGAGCTTCTCACGGATAATTGAGCTTTTCATCCTATCTCTAAGAGAAAAGCCAGTTACCAGTCTGAGAAACCCGATTTTGGCTGCTTGTATTCGCGATCTTGTCCTTTCGGTCATAACCCAACGCTCATGACCATAGGTTGAAACGAAGATCGACCGGTAGATTGAGAGCTTTGTCTTTTGGCTCAACTCTCTTTTCGTCACAACAGTGCGGTAAAACAACTGCAATACCACCCTCGCTGCTCCGATTCTCCGGCCAAACTCACGTTCCAATATTCCATCACTCGTAAACAAGACCCCGAGATACTTAAACTCCTTCACTTGGGGTAATGACTTCTGTATTTGCCTGAAGTTAAATCTGTGCCATAACTTAAATCAAAATGTTGAGTAGAAGGGACGTTATGAGGAGTTTTGTGCCAGATTACATCACAGCAGTTAACGCTTTTAAAAAATAATAATATTTATAATTACCCTCTTGCTTATATATTACAAATATAAGGCTTTTTTCCCTCAGGGTGGGTGTGGCTATACGTGTCACACAACAGAGCCAATCCACTCAATAGTACACTGTAAAGCCACAGAGTACCATAAAAAAATTACCATAATCCATCTACAAAAAAGGCAAGGACACTATGAAAAACTAAACCTTCAAAGATGTTAGGGCAGATCAATGTATATGTTTATTCTTCCTGCAGGAAGTTTAACACTAGTTTGTCTCATATATTCCAAAACCATTGAGCTAGTAAAAAGCAGTAATGTGAAGCACCACTATGAGATAAAACACGGGACATTAGACCAAACACATGCGCACCAGTCTGAGGTGAGGGCGTGTACAATACCTGAAGTCAGAGCACATTGTTATGTGCTAAATTCAAAATGTTGAGTAAAAGTGATGTTATCTAGACCGATGCAAATCGACGCTGGAGAGATCGGTACAGGATAGAAACAGCTGCTTACTGCCTCTTTAGTATGAATTCGTCAGCGTCATTATTGTCGGGAGGAAAAATGGAGCATGTTCAAAAATTTTGTCTGCCACCTCTGGACATTAACACACGTTAATTCATTGGTTTTAACTCATAATTGATGTTTATGCCCATTTATGGAGTTTTCATTGGTTTCTATAAACTCCTTACCCATTCTGCAGCATTTGGAAGCCACAAATCGTCATATTAAATGTAGGTGGAAGTAATGACAAAATTAATAAAGTGATATTTTAAGGAAAACAGTCATGATTACTGGAAAAACGTGTCATGTTTGTTCAAGAGGCGGATGCATATGCAGGGTTCAATACGTGAAAACATACAGTGGAGCAATAAAACAGTGGAGAACAAACAGTGAACAGACAAAGAGCTGCGGGGCCGGCTGGTATAAATAGAGAGACACATAAGGAAGACACAGGTGAACTTAAGTGCTAAAGTGAAACGTCTCGGGTTACTTGGCTGTAACCCTGTTCCCTGATGAAGCAGGAACGAGATGCTGCGTGAAAACGCTATGGGAACATCTCTTTGTTGCCCGGTTGTGAAGCTTGTGCATGTCAAACCCGCCGAATACCTTTGGCTTATAACCTGTGCAGGCATGACGTCACCGAACAAGGTGCACCTGCAGGTTATAAATAGGAGTGAACCGGAAACATCCTCAGGTCAATTTTGTCTGAAGGACGTCCAGGCACGCCAGCAGTGCGGCATCGGAACGCAGCATCTCATTCCCGCTTTATCAGGGAACAGGGTTACAGCCAAGTAAACCAAGACGTTCCCTTTCAAAAGCTACACTCGATGCTGCGCGAAAACGCTATGGGAACGAGAATACCAACGCCGCCGCACTGCAAGTGCGAGCGCAGTCCACCCTGGTGGTTTATATACGAGACTACCGCAGTGCTGTCCACCCGCACTAGGACATGGTAGCCTCTCAACTGCTGGAGGAAGTGTTTCAGGGCCAGAAACAGAGCCATCATTTCGAGGCAACTGATGTGCCACGCGAGAAGATGACCTCTCCAGCTCCCTTGTGCTGGACGGCCATCCAAGACCGCACCCCAGCCCATGAGGAAAGCGTCTGTCGTCAGCATCTTGCGACGACAAGACGGACCTAGAGTGGGACCCAAAGTCAGAAACCGGGGTCTGAACCACATAGAAAGGGTACGAAGCCCCCGGCGCGTAACCCTTATTAGCCTCTGGGGGTTGGCCCTTGAATGAAACCCCCTGGCTCTTAGCCACAGCTGAAACGCTCTCATGTGCAGAAGGCCCAAAGGTATCACCGTGGACGCAGCCGCCATGAGGCCTAAAGATTTCTGAAAGTGATGAACAGTGACCTTCTGGCCTAGCTTGATTTCCTTCAGGGTGTTGAGAATGGATTCGACACGAGCAGGAGACAACTGTGCCCGCATCGTGACCGAATCCCATGTGACACCCAAATATGTTGTCCTCTGAACAGGAAGGAGAACGCTTTTCGTGGCGTTGAGTCTCAATCCTAAAGAATGAAGATGGGCTAGGACGACATCCCGATGTTGAAGCGCTAGCTCCTGAGACCGGGCCAGAATCAGCCAGTCATCTATGTAATTCAAAATACGGATGCCCTGGAGTCATAAAGGAGCCAGAGCTGCATCCATGCATTTTGTATATGTGCGGGGTGACAGAGCTAGGCCAAATGGAAGGACCCGAAACTGGTAAGCCTCGCCCCCAAAGGCGAACCTCAGGAACTTCCTGTGCTGTGGGAATATTTCTATATGGAAATATGCGTCCTTGAGATCGATTGTCACAAACCAATCCTCTAGTTGAATTTGAGAAACAATCATTTTGACAGTCAACATTTTGAATCTGGATTTCCTGAGATAGCGGTTCAAGCCGCGAAGATCCAAGATCGGACGCAACCCCCCCCCCTCTCTTGGGCACCAAAAAGTACCGACTGTAGTAGCCCAACTCTCTGTCTGGAAGGGGAACATGTTCTATGGCCCCTTTGCCCAGCAGAGTCTTTAACTCCTGGGCCAGCAGATGTGCTCGGTCCGGTTTCACGAAAGTGGAGACCACGCCGTTGAAACGCGGAGGACGATGTGCAAACTGAATCCTGTAGCCTGTGCCTACAGTCTTTTCTACCCAAGGAGATATGCCTGGCAGTAGTTTCCACGCTGCCAGCTTCTCCGAAAGGGGCATGAGCTTTGACACTTCGGCTGGATGGGGTGTGTTAGGTGTTGGGTATTCTGAAGTATGGCAGGAGATACCCAAACACCCAACTCTTCGTTGGAGACCGGCGCTCCCCGAAACACCAGTGGTGGCGGAGATTGAACACCGGCCTCCAGGGAGTGCCAGGGAGGAGGCCCTGCTTTGTGATGAAGATCCAGGCACCCCTCCCTGGGGGGGAACACCCCCACAGCCCCAGGCGCACGAACCTCAGGGCTTCTTCTTCGAAGAGAGGAAGCTCCTCAGATCTGGTCTTTTTGAGGCAGATTTCTGGGAAGGGCGGCGAGCCCCACCCCAGTCTTTACGAGGTGGTGTGCGGCTGGTCACGCTCTCCTTCTGGACCTCACGCCTTATAGGGGCCAGAGCTGGCCGGGGCCGGGTGGCCGACGGTCCCGGTTCTTGAGCACGGCGGGGAAGGAACCTCCCAAAAGCCTGTTCATATAGCTTCGCCTCCCGAAACCTAGTGGCGACGGAATTAACAGCGTCGCCAAAAAGTCCGGAAGGCGAGACGGGGGCATCAAGGAGGACAGCACGATCCTTATCCTTGATGCCCGAGAGGTTCAGCCACAGATGCCTCTCCGTGGATACCATGGCAGCCATAGAACGGCCCACAGCACGGGCCGTCTGCTTGGTTGCACGGAGAGACAGGTCTGTGGCTCGGTGCAGCTCTGCGAACGCCTTGTCATCAATAACCCCGCCGGTGCTCAGGTCCTTCAGCAGGTCAGCCTGGTAAGCCTGCAAAACCGCCATGGTGTGCAGTGAAGCGCCAGCCTGTCCTGCTGCCTGAAAAGCTTTGCCCACCAAAGCAGATGTCAATCTGCACGGCTTGGAGGGGAGAGTAGGCTTTTTCAGGGAGGATGATGTCCCAGGAGAGAGATAGCCCGCAAGCGTCTCTTCTATCTGGGGCATCATCATATAACCGCGTGCTTCGCATCAACGATATTCACATAAGTCGAAGTCGATAGCACAAAAACACGCAATGAATACGGCTTGTTCCATGAAAGGGTTAATTCATCATGGAGGTCACCAAAGAAGGGGAGAGAGAGACGTTGAGGCTCCTCCCCCCGGCCACCCGACAGAAACCTGTCGTCTAATCTCGAACGCTTAGGGGAATCTCGCTGCTGCGGCCAGTCGATATGCAATCGCTCGACCGCACGCGTTATAACCTCTAATAAATCCTCATAAGCTCTGTGAGCACTGGAGGAGCGTTGTGAGGAGGCTACTTCCATGGAAGCGAGAGAGGAAGATTCTTCCGCTCCTTCACAAGAAGCGCCGGAGCGTGCTTGCGAAGTGGAAGCTAAAACTTCCTGATCCGGAGAGAGCGCGAGAGAAAGGGGGAATTCCGTCTCGTGCGCGTCTGCCAGATCAGCACGCGAGCCCCAGGAATGCGCGAAGCACCTTAATAGGGAGAAGATCACAGTACTCACAGTCTCCCTGAAGCCCGAGGTGAGCGTGTTCGCGGAGGACTTTCCCTTCGTCGTCTATCGGGATATTTTTTGAAACGACGAACTGCTTGGGAGATCTTTGTGTGCTCATTCTTCCATACTGTTTCCGCTTTCTTAAACCACTGATCCACCATGGGTACATCGGTGGGAGTGGCATCCCAGGGACAGAGCGGTGGCTGGTGCCCGAGCACACACTGACATAGCGTTAGGCCGGTTGCGGAGTGGCGTAACGAAGTTTGCGCATATTCCGCCCAGATTAAACAGTCTGCCCATTCGTGTTGTCTACTGCTACAGTATGCTCAGAGGTATCTCCTGAGTTCTTGGACAGTCAACTCTGCCTGCCCATTAGACTCGGGTGATAGCCCGACGTGAGGCTAACAGTGGTCCCCAATTTCTGTAAGAAAGCCTTCCAGACTCTGGCGATAAATTGGGGACCACAATCTGAAACAATATCCTCCGGGATGCCATACAAAATCCACAGCAATGTGTGACCACGGTCTGTTCGGTGTTGATAGAGGCATTAATTTTCCAGCGGGTAAGCTACGAGGACTCTTGGTTGTCGTGCATACCGCACAAGACGAAACCACTGTTCTTACGGTCTCTCGCATTATCGGCCACCAGAACCTTAGTTCCAGAAGCTGGTAAGTGCGAGTTAGACCGGGATGACCTGCTGACAAATTCGAATGTGCATCTATGATTACCTTCTCATGAAGTGACTCCAGAACATACACTCGGTCCAGAGGACAGCTCCTAGGCTGGGGGTCGGACCACGCCATTCGAGCGATCTCCGTGTCGAGATCCCACATGACTTGAGACACCAGGAGCGATGCGGGCAAAATGGGCTCCGGATTCAATGGTTGGTCTGGTGGCAGATAATAACAGGACGATGCATTTGCTTTCTTATTCTTTGAACCAAGGCAATATGTGATTTTAAATTGGAACCACGTAAAGAATAGCGCCCATTGGGCTTGACGAGAATTTCGCCTTTTAGCTTGCTGGATGTACTCCCTGGATGTTTGCTGGATGTTTAGCTCCCTCCAGCCAGTGCCGCCACTCCTCTAATGCCGCCTTTACTGGTAGCAGGTTACTGATGTCATAGTTGCGTTCGGCATGTGTTAGTGTACAAGAGAAAAAAGCGCAAGGGTGGAGTTTTTCTGGATTTCCCTGGCGTTGTGACAGCACTGCTCCTATTCCTACCTCCGACTCATCGACCTCTAATATAAAGGGCTTATCCGGGTAGTTTTAAAATAGGCGCCGTGGTGGAAGCTGTTTTTAGATGCTGAAATGCCGTACGTGCTTCCGGGGAAAACTTGTTTAGGTGTTTCGGGTTACCTTTAAATAGAGATGTGAGTGGTGCTGCCACTTGACTGAAGCCCCAAATAAACCGCCGATAGAAATTGGCAAACCCAAGAAAACTCTGTAGCGCCTTGACTGACTTGGGGTTTCATCACCTTTACGCACACGAACGAGGTTCTACGCGCTGCAGAGGTCGAGTTTAGTAAAGATGGAAGCGTCTTGGAGTTGGTCGATGGGTGTCGGTACCAGGGGCAGTGGGTGCTTATACTTTACAGTTACCGCATTGAGACCGTGGTAATCAATACAGGAGCGCAAAGCCTTTTTTTTCAATGAAAAAAAAATCTGCCAAAGCGGAAGACGTGGACCTGCTGATGAGCCCTTGCTGGAGAGCCTCGCTCACATATTCCTCCATGGCCCAGGTTTCCTCCACGGACAATAGATAAATGCGTACGCAAGGCAGTGTTTTCCCCAGCAAGAGCCCTATCGTGCAGTCCCACAGACATGCAGCTGCCCTAACACTAAACACATCTTTAAATTGCGCGTACTCGGATGGTACACAGTTACTGTGACTTGAGCACTTGGACTCTCGATGGTTGTGGTTTGGACCGTCAATGCCGGCGGTGTACATAATGTAGCGCATCTAGGGGACCAGGAGATAATGCGTGATTTAGCCCAATCAAAATTGGGATTGTGAGAGCTGAGCCAGGGTAGACCCAGCACGACGGACTGATCTAACTGAGGAAGTACAAAAATTTTTAGCTCCTCTGTATGACCGGGAAAAGTTAACCGTAGGGGAGCTGACATTAATTCAAGGGGCGACTGTGCTAATTTTTGACCATCCAGAGCTTTTACTGACATCAGGTATGGAAGCTTCGACACAGGAGGTCGCAGTGAGGAAATCATCAACAGACAAGGTGTGATTATTAAAGGAAATTTGTGCCTTTAAACAAAAATGTTGATGAGTGTGAGGTGGTGTTTGTTGGGTACATGTAACAGAGGACAGTTGTTGACGCGATGCTTCTCCCCTCCACAGTACAGGCACAACCCAGCAGCCATTCTCCGATACTTTTCCTTGGGCGAGAGATGGTACATGCCCACGTCCATTGGCACGACTTTTTGGATCTCTGTCATGTCGGGGTACTCCGCCAGATACAACTCACAGGCCAGCAAGAAGCGTTTGCACCCCTCCAGATTACCGACATACGTCTCCGGCGGAGCGGGGCGAGGTGGTGAAGGTGCGGAGCACTGGTGTGTGGGGGGAGATGGCTGAGATCGGGCTGACATGAGCAGGCTGTCGATCTCGCACTGTTGTCCCCGGAGGTACTCTTGTAGCGGCGTGTCATCCTCGGGGAGGGGAGTCCCTGCTGCGACCTGGAAGGTCTATTCATCTGTCATGTTTGTTCAAGAGGCGGACGCAGATGCAGGGTCCAATACGTGAAAAACGTTTTTTTCGTTTAAACTCTTCTTCTTGCACTCACAAACAAACAACTAAAACAAAAGAAAACTTGAACTAAAGACAAAGCGCTCTGGGCTGGAGCTGCAGGCGAGCTTGGTGAATCGAAAGAAAGTCCTGGAATGGCCCAGCCTCTCTGGCTGGAACCGGAAACGCCAACTGAGTGAGAGTCCCTCAGTCTTGAACTTGACCTCTTAACTCAGAATGTCCAACAAAGGACGCTCGACCCGCTCTACAGCCTTGGCTCAGTCTGGGAGGGAGAAAGAATGAACAGTACAATGCATACACAACACAGTGGAGAATAAACAGTGAACAGACAAAGAGCTGCGGGACCGGCTGCTATAAATAGACACACATAAGGAAGACACAGGTGAACTTGATTAAGTGCTAAAGTGAAACATATACCCACGTAGACACACTAGGGGGAGACAAAGAGGCAGCTCAGTAATCCGTTGAGCCAGATCTTATTCCCCGGGACTGAGGTAGCACAGGTGTGACAACACGATTGAAAAATCATGAGAAAATGTCTGGGTTTGATCATTCCTGTTAATTTCATAATAAAGTCTGATAACAAATTTACCGTTTAATTTTTATTCCTAAAATATGTGTGGCATAGCTGAGAACTTTTCAAAAACACTTTTTTGAAAATAAGGGCATGGTTTAACCACACACCACACAGGCATACACTACACACCTCATAAACCTTACCCTGCATGGTTCGGTATTCTCTATTAGAACAGAGAAAATTACAATATTTGCATGGAGTTTAATAAAACACGAAACAGTGCATCACTATTTATATTCATTACAACATTCAAGGGATAACACACTTGATTAAGAGAGAATCCTACAAAACACACAAATAAAGTCAAAAATAAAGTGACACTAGGGATAAAAACTACTGAAGAAGGGAAACAAAAAGGAAAGATAATAATAATAATAATAATAATAATAATAATAATAATAATAGGAGAAAGCACAGTCATGGAAAAAAGAGAGAAGAAAAGAAAATGAAAAATAAAGATCCTGAAGATATAGTGGGATTGTGCTGCATGTCTCTCTCACACACACACACTTGTGTGAACAAATGTGCAATTTTCTCCTAATCATGTTTATTAGCCTTTAAGTCTTTACACGTGTTGGAGATTCTGGGCCTTTTATAATGACATTCAATAATCAGTTACTAAGGTGCTCTAAAGTGAAGAGACTGATTGGTTGCCTGAGTAAAATGAGCCCATCTTCATGTTAGCATGTTGCTAGCATGATGCTATAATGATTAGCATATTGCTAACATTATGGTAACATCATTAGCATGTTGCTAGCATGATGCTAACATCATTAACATGTTGCTAGCACAATGCTAACATCATTAGCATGTCGCTAGCATGATGCTTTTATGATTAGCATGTCACTAGCATGAGGCTAATATGATTAGCATGTTGCTAGGAAAACGTTAAAATGATCAGCATGTTTCTAGTATGATGCTAACATGATTATCATGTTGCAAGCATTATGTTGACTATATTAGTATGTTGCTAGTAACATCAGTAGCATGGGACAAAAAACATGGCACAGCATAATGAGGTCATTATCATATTGTTAACACCTCTGTAATAGCTTGCAATACTTAATAGTGTTGTTTTAATTCGCTTTATATGGGTACCGGTTTTATTAGTATTTATTTAGGGCTCAAATTAACACGTTCTTATTGCTTGTGTCCAAATTCTCTGTAGAATCGTTTTCATGTCCTTATAAATTTATGGCTTGATGGGGGATCGATACTGGTAGCGACCACTCAGCAGGCTCAGTAAAGAAACAAAGCTGAACACTGAACTCACAACAAAATACAGCAAACTTGTTAACATGAATGTAGCCTCTGGATTTCTGTGCTGCTGTGTCACAAATAAAATGAAACCAATTAAAATATTTCTTTTGAAAGAAATTTAAATTTACTTTTTAAAAGATTTCTCCTCCCACTCTCCGTTTCTAGATCCAGATCATGTAGTTCTCTGAAGTGAGTCTAACAACGGTCCTGATCAGCAAGGGTCAGTCTGGACACACCCTCTCGTTAAAATGTAAAATGACTGAAAATCAAGAATTATGAATATAAATATTTATTTTAATGACAAATTAACATGGAAATAAGTTTAGACAAAAAGAAATATAATTAATAAAATAATTATAAATATATACGCAGTATCTCATATCTTTTACAGATAGTTTTTAAAGTTTTATATAGTTAAAAAATGTCCAGGTGGTAAAGCAGGGATTTGAGCTTGAGTTTTCATGCATATAATAGTCATTGTATACATTGAGGGTTAGCATTACAGATGTGTGGAGTTGGAAACCGGCCTAATGTGATACAAACTCCAGAGCCGTTTTTGTAACCCAGTATGTCATAATATACGTCTACATCACACCAACATGTAACAAATATATTTGGTGTTAATAAAATCAGATTGTAAAGTGCTGCATCTAATCACACAATATTGTAAAAGTGTAACAGCTGCTGTTTGTTATATCACTGTAAAAAGGATTCTGCCTGTTTTTGCAATGGTCCTCCACTAGGGGCGCTCAATGACTCCTCAGAATCCACAAATTCCTTGGACTCCTGAACACACACTGAGTCTCCCGTATCCGGCTGTTTCACTCCGTGCTGAGCTCGGATCCGCCGAGTCCGCCGGGTCACATGAATCAGACAAATCAGTACCAGCTATTTTGAGTCTCTCACGTTTCTGAGTATGTTGGAAGTTTTCTAAACAACACAGTCAGCCACTTGTTCCTACTAGTTAACAACTACTGAGAACAACTTAATTGTGTAATTAGCAGTTTGTATTCATGTATGTTGTTGTTAGGACTCAACTGATCCGAGTAAATGAGGTGAAGGATTCGTGATTTGTGAATCATATAAAGGATCGGGTTATTTAATCTGGTTGAATATGGATTCGCTCATCTCTTTAGCTGAGAGAGAGAGAGAGAAAATGGATCTTTAAACTCAGTAATGACACTTGCTTTTGCTTTACACATGATATAATAAACAGTACTCACATGCATGAAAGGACGACTTTTACACACACACAAAATAAAATGTGTTTAACGCGAACACACGTGGTCACAGTGTACAAGTAAACATGATGTTGAAATGTTGATCATACGAGTGAGAGACGCGCACTAAGACCGAGCAGGGGATATGGTCATTGGGGGATGATGGTGGGTTCTATGAGGTAAGAACGTGCAGTGACTGAGCCATCTACAATAACCAAATCTGTATTGCGCTGACTGGTGATTCCCGCCCAGACTGTTGCGCCTCCTCAAACCCTGTGGACCATGTTGACCTCAGCATATCTCTCACCTCGCCTTCTCCAGCAACGGTGACCCGACACTCATCAGTGAACAGGACGGTAAACCACTGCTGCATTGTCCAGGTCACATGGTCTTATACCCACTACAAACCTTCACGGCGGTGTCTTGGTGTCAGTGGAGTCACCTGTAATGGTCGTCTGGCATTCAAACCATGGCTATCCTAAACTATGTAATTGACATTGAAAGACAATGTTTCATACAAACTGGTCAAAACCAGGAAAAATTAAATAATCAGAGTTTTATATGATGAGAATAATGATTATATGAGACTTAATAACTCACACATGGTAACAGCTTGCTGGATTCTCCTCCTCTGTTCTCTGACGGAGTCTCAGTGTTGTTCTGAGGTAAATATAAACTCCGCCCACTGTCCAAAGCAGGGGTGGCCAACCTGTGTGCCATAATGAGCAAAAAAAAACTTTATTACTGCAAAGAGGCACATAACAGATGTGCAAACAACAGTACCACAACTTATACACCTAATTACATAACACAATAGTTTTCGGACTAAATTGGAAAAGCTGAATTTTTAGAAAAGCTGAGTTTGCTTTTCTGACTGATATTTCACAAAGTTCACTGCCTTTGGGAAATTCCCGGTCTAGGGCAGAACGGAGTGAAGTGAAATGGTGCTCAAGATTTGAAGCCTTAAAATGCAACAATGAAGTCTGGCATATCAAGCAGAATGGCTTTCCGTTTCTTTCAACAAAAAATATACATTCTCTCATTCAGATAAAAATGTTCTGTACTCATCTTCATATTTGTGTTTAACTGCATGACTCTGCCATGATGATTGACAGGCTACTATCAAACTTCATGTCAATCGTGTTACTCAACTGACTAACGTAAATCGTGCAAGAGGTTGTTTAAAAAAAACATAATAATTTCAAAAAATTAGTATAAAAAATTCAAATTAGATTCTGCAATTGCATTTAAATACATACCCTGTTATTGCAAAATGATGTTTTGACATTTTAAAAATAAATTGCGATTGTAAACACAGAACATGTGGATAGATTGAAAAGCCGCGGAAGAGCAGTGAAAGAGCCGCACGTTCGCCACCACTGGTCCAGCGCGTGGGCGTGTCCTGTCTCATGTCATTATCAGATAAGACTATATGCCTCTCCTTGGATCTATATGGATTACATAAACTGAGAATATTCATTTTTAAATTTATTGAAATTGCGATATTTAAAAGTGGACACTTCAATATTTCTATAGATATATTTCTCATGTTGGTGTGTGTAATATTCGCAGAGTTTCAGTTCATTTTAGTGACACGTTCAGAAGGATATTGTCGGTTTTGTGGATATTGTGATTGTACATAAATAAAAGTAGACCATTTGCAGATTCAAATGATGAACTACACTTATGTGTATGATCAAAAATTATTGAGCATTTTAATTTCTTTTCATGGTTACCAGAAAAAAATGCAATTGGACACATCGGCGGTCTCAAACCAAAGAGCAGTGTGAGGTCATTAAGGTTTTCACCACATCAAAGGAGCTGAATCTACCGGACTCATAGACTGCAGCAGCACTTTGTCTAAACGCTTTATATGAATAATTATGGATCTGTTTAATACAAGTTAATATATTTTGTGTTTCAGTCTGAGATTCTAACATAAAGACATTCAGACTGTTGAAGTGACCCAAAATAAGTCAGTGTGAGCTGCTGATTAAACACTCAGTCTCAGAAACTCAGAAACCACAATGCTATTTCTGTTCAACTGAAACAACTGCATGATGTGAGAGAGCGCTGCTGCAGTCACTAACACTTCTACACATGTGTTAAGAGCGTTTTCACACTCGGACTGAAGACTCGAGTTCACTCCCATGACTGCTTTTAGGCTTTTTGTGGGGCGGAGCTTATAATCAGAGGTTTGTTTTCACACAGAGGAATTAATCCTGAGCCGTGGGTCACTTCAGTAATTCCATACATCACTTATATATCTGAACTTTGTTGCACGTTCATCCTTTTATTTTATTTATGTATTTATTTTACTTAGTAGCTCCAGCACGAAGCAGCCTGTCATCATGGAGGAATACAAGCAAATGAGGAGAGGCATCTCATATCACAGAGGCAGATATGAGACGTGTACGTTTTCTGTACAAACATTACAAAAACATGCTACAACTGCACAAACACCTACAAACTTAAAGGGCATGTAAAAATAAAAACACTGCAAATGCAAAGACGACTATGACTATGGTTTAATTAATTGCTGCTAATATTTACATTAAATAATAGAAAAAAAATAGAAAAATTTAGAAAAATGTGTACATTTAGTTTATTTCTCTCTTGGAAACACTGATTGATGTTCTTGTTGATTGGTAATGCCTTGTGTGTGTTTGTGTGTAGCCACAAGCTCAGCACTTCTGATGTAGCAGATCTCTTTTGTGACATTTTCCCCTCTGCAATTTGGCTTTTTTAGTGTTGCTTTTTGTTTTCATGTTTCTTTTAGTATTCGCTTCGACATGTGGATGTGGTTTTATATTTGCAGGCCATGTTCTTAATGTTTCTGCCTTTACTGCTGTATGTATTTTAGTATTTGCAGTGAGAAATCCTGTTAATATCATTAAACACTGAACATGATACTTAAAAAAAACTGCATTGCTGTCATAAGAAGGTTAATTAATAGATTAAACTTGTTCCTTTGTAAAAATGAGATATTAAATATATAATCTGAATCAATGGTGATGCCAATTGTTTAGAGTCTCTTGTGTGTTTATATACAGGATTTTATGGTAACTAGCGAGAACTACAGGAAAAAATAAACATATATACATAAATCCCTCCTCCTTATACACACTCACTCAATAAACCTATGGTGTGTGTCCTGTTCAGGGTCATTGGAAAACTGGAGCCTATAACAGGGGACTGAGGACACGGGGCGGAGTGTCAATCCATCACACAAGCACACATTATGGACAATTTGTAAATGCCAACTTACATTCTTTGGACTGTGAGAGAAACCCAGAATACCCAGAGGAAACCTACCAAGCACAGAGAGAACATGCAAACACCACACACACACACACACACACACACACACACACACACACACACACACACACACACACACACACAGTTCCACTCTCCTCTTCATAGATAAACATTATCATTTATTACATTACATTCATACTTTCTTATTAACTGTTATATAACATTTTAAGAAGAAGAAAAAAACAGACAACCTTAATGTAAACCTTTGTACTGTCTACATCTTAAATAATACAGAAGAGCGTTTTCCCTCAAGATGTCTGATGGTTACGATAAAATACTATGTATACACAGGACTGATAGAGCTCCAGTAGATCATATCTGTAAAGTCATGTGACTCATCACAGCATCAGAATAGACAAGAATTCACTGTGAGCTTCACATCTCATTACAGCTAATGGACCAATCAAATCAGTCCACAGCTTCAAAACATCCAATCAGGCGTGAGTCTGGACCTGGTTTTCTACTGAACACACAAGTTTATTACCTCACTATCACTTTGTCTAAACAGGAACGATGATCACACTGTTTGTGGCTCTTTACTCTCTGCTTTGTCTCTGCACAACTGGTGAGGAACATTTTAAACTTTCATCTAAAATAGTCATTTTTCATATTGCCATAATTAGTGACATCATTAAAGATTGAATATTAAACACTTTTTTTTATAGGAAGCACTTCTGATAGCAAGCGGCTTCAGATGAAAACAGTACAACGTAGAGAAGATGTAACTGTGGAGTGTACCGGGTTCAAAAACAAAAGTAATATAGTTTGGTACAGACAAAAGTCTGGAGAAATCCCTCAGTTTTTTGCAAAGGATTACCGTAGCACTCAGGGCTACACATTTGCTGAGGGATTTACTGATAGTCGCTTAAATTTTACTGTAAATGACCAGAAATTTGATCTCAACATTAAAGAAATAAGAGAAGAAGATAAAGGAGAATATTTCTGTGGTTATGTGGACGGAACTACACTAAAGTTCACATCTGGAACACGTCTGCAGTTTGAAGGTAAACAGTTTTACTCTGATAAGCTGCTAATTCCAGATCAACACTTTAACCAGAATTATGTGTACATGTGCATTAAATGTTGAATATTTCACATTATTCATATTTAGTATCATTTCTGTTTATTTGCTGCTTTTCCAATTTATTTGTAAAGGTGAAGAGATGAAACTCTGTCCTACACCTGGAACACTTAACAACAACACACACTCTGTTTCAGACCCGGGTTCAAACAGCAGAAATGGTTTTAATCAAATATACCCTCTTTTTTTCATTTCTAAAACAAAATCTTTTGTAGTTGACAAATAAAAATCTTGTTAATTAATTGTCCAATATCTATACAAGATTCAGTATAAAATCTTTTTTTCTTCTTCCAGAAAACAACAATTGGATCTCTGCATTAATAGCCTCCAATATAATATCTGTTATTGTAATCATAATTCTGGTTGGAGTTTTAGTTAAACATCAGAAAAAAGGTTTGTTTATTATTATTATTATTATTATTATTATTATTATTATTATTATTATTATTATATGAAGTTGCCAGCAAAACGTTAATCATTTATGAACATTTAAACTTTACTTATGTGTATTATTGTTCAGGTGCTTCATCAAGTAACCATCAAACTCCCACCAATCAGGTAATCCAGTCTTCTATTCATTGTGATTCTGTTCTGTTCAATAAAGACACATCTGACCTACAATCCACAATGTACAGAGAATTTTAATAGAAAAAGTATCAATGTAATCATTATTTTTAGTCTTTTAATCCGCTCTGGTTTATAAACGGCTCTTGTTCTTTATCAGACTGATGATGAAGATGTCTTGAACTATGCAGCTGTGAGTTTTGCTAAGAAACCTTCATCCTCCAGAACATCCAGAGACACGAGCCATCAAGACGTTTACGCACAAGTTAAAATAAAATAGATAATTAAGTCAGAATCAAAACAGAATGTATTTGACCCCAAAAAAGAATGTGTCATATAGTCAGCCCAGCTTTTGTTGTGAGTGCTATTGCTGTTTCCTTGGAGACTCCTCCTATAATTCATTGTTAAATAATGTAATTATAAATGCACATAATTTACAGGAAATGCCTAATTTTTCACAATTTTCTCGATTTCTTTAACAATTTCTGTTTTTGTAAAGATTCTAAATCTGTTGAATAAAGTAAATCAAAATAACTAAATATTTTGTATTTATTTCATCTATGAGGGGTCAGAAAATGTTGCCGTATTTTATCTCCCTCAAGCTCGGGATTCAGATGGCTCTCATCTGTTCTGTAGCTTCCACCAGGCTGCTGATAGATTTAAAACATTGGAGCTCCTTTTTCTCAAATGCACTTCAGGATGTTTGAGGGAGAGCAGGCCATTTTTCTACATTTACAGATATTTTTGTACATCAATATTTTACACAACTCTTGAGATTTAATTTTATTTTTTTTTTACACAAAATGCAATCTAATTAGGTTAAATTAAAAAATAATCTGTAACTAGATCTTTTTTAATTATTTTCCCCTAAGAATTTATGAAAACTCAAATTATTCGTTCTACAGCCCAAAACAATAAATACATAAAAAATATTAATACAATATATAAAGTAAAAATAAAACAAATTAACCTGTACTTAACATTATAAAAAAGTAAAAATAAATTCTGACAGATAAGTGTTTCCGTTTGTGCGCGCAGGCGCCGTGTATTTGAATGTGTGTGTGTGGCATTAACCCCTTCCCTCGCCTCATCTTAAACAGTAAAACTCCTCCTCCCTCCCCCCACCTCACTTTTTAAGTTTCACAACAAACGCACACACAACGGAAACACTTTTAATGGGGGAAAAAAGAAATCTCTCTAATGACCCTTGCGTGAGCACAAACTAACGGAATCACTGCTGTAAAGTAAAAAAAAACAACAACAAAAAAAAAAAACAAATGAACCAGCACCTTACCTTTGAAAAGAATTGTGACAGAGCAGAGTTTTATGTGTAAAGAAAGCGTGTTTGTGAAGCCGGGGAGGGGGGTGTAAAGGCGTGAGAGTGTGTGTGCGTGTGCCGGTGTCAAATTATGCGCGTGCACACGCATAGGACGGTGTGTAAGCCTGAGGGTCAGAGACAGTGAGAGTGTGTATGTTGGTATGTGTGGGGCACAGTGTCAAATTACTCGCGCGCACACACATAGAAGGGAGAGGGAGATGTTGATTTATACCAGTAAGAGACGAGCACTAAGACCCAGCAGGGGAGATGATTACCCATAATTCTGCTGCTCAAGAGAAAGAAAAATCATTGACTCAGTTCTGGTCACTTGACGCTCGGTGTTAAAATAAGAGGCTAATCCGTGATGCATGATACTCGGCACTCGTAAACCAAGACTTTTGCTCAGTTTCCAATTCAAAGTTCATTAAGAATATTGCGGCAACACTCGTAAACCGCGTTACTCGCAATCCAAGGTTCCACTGTATATGCTTTGGTATATCTCTAGCTTAAACTGACTTGTCTTGTGGTTCCATTGATGAATGAACTGCATTCAAAGTACAGTGGAACCTTGGATTGTGAGTAATGTGGTTTGCGAGTGTTCTGCAAGACGAGCAAAGATGTTTAATTAATTTTGACTTGAAAAACGAGCAAGTCTTGGTTTACGAGTACCGAGTATTATGTAACGCGCATGCGCTACTGGCTTTGATGCCGAGCATCAGGTGATCACAGCTGAGCTGATGAGTTTTTCTCTCTCTTGCACTGCGGAACTGTGGGTAATCGTCTCCCCTACTGGGTCTTAGTGCTTGTCTCTTACTGGTATGATCAACATCCATGCACGCGTATACTGTTTACTGTAACACTGTAACCACGTGTGTGCGCATATAACATTCTATTTTGTGTTTGTTTGTGTGTGTGTACGGTGAGCGTGTACTGTTTATTATAACACACGTTTGTGCACGTATAAAGCAAAAGCAAGTCTTATTAGAGAGGTTAAAGATCGATTTTCTCTCTCTGTATCAGAGATTGCAGGCATGCGTCATTGGACACTGTGCCCCTTCACACACACCCCTCCTTCTTCTTGCCTACAAACACACACACACACACACACACCCCTCCTTCCTCTCGCCTACAAACACACACACACTCTGCTCTACACAGAAACACTGCTCTGTTGCGATTCTTTTCAAATGTAAAGTGCAGGTTAATTTGTTTTATTTTTACTTTACAGCAGTGATTCCATTAGTCTGTGTTCATTCGAGTGTCATTAGAGAGATTTCTTGTTTATTTTCCCGATAAAACGGTGTTTCCGTTTCCGGTGCACACATGTGTGAAACTCAAATAAGAGAGGGGGAGGGGTTACTGTGTAAGACGAGAAGAGGGAGAGGGGAGGGGCTCATTCCTCTCTTACTTTAGCTTCACATACACGCAAACAAACGTAAGGCAGTTGGTCCTGATAACATGTGGTTGTATGGAATTGCTTAGGAGAGATGGCCATAGAGTTTCTGACTAGTCTGTTACCAAGATCTTGGAGAGTGAGAGGATCCCAGAAGAATGGAGAGGAAGTGTATTGGTGCTGATTTTTAAGAGCAAGTGAGATGTGCAGGGCTGTGGCGACTACAGAGGCATGAAGCTGATGAGCCATACAATGTAGTTCTGAGAAAGAGTAGTGAAAGCTAGGTTAAGGGCAGAGGTGAGCATTTGTGAACAGTAATATTGTTTCACACCTAGAAAAGTACAACAGACGCAGTATTTACAGTGAGGTTGCTGATGGGGAAGTACAAAGAAGGTAAATCGCTGGATTATTGAGCGTTTTTTCGCCTTGATTCTCTCGCGTTTTGTTTCATTGCCTTCACGTTGTCAAGTTTATTTTGATTTCCTCGGTTCTTCGTCTCACGCCTCACGTTTTGGATTGTGTTCGCCTCGCTGCTTGATTTCCCGGCTTTGATTTCGCGCTTCCTTGTTTTGACCACAGCTCTCGTTTTACATTTTTTGAACTGTCGCTTTGCTGATTGATTTCCCGGTTTCCGATCTTGCGCTTCTCCCCTCCACTACGGCTCTCGATTTGCGATTTGGTTTTTTACGCTCCACTGACTGATTCTCCGGCTTTTGACCCGTGCCTCCGCATTCCGACCATGCCCCCCGTTTAACGTTGTGATCATTCATCTGCGCTTGGATTCGTCTCGCTCGGCGTCGCCGCGTGACATAATAATCCAGCCGTCGAAATGAATCCAGCAGATTTTGAACGCATGAGATCGGCGCTCTTCTCGGAGATCACCAGCAGGAGCTGCGCAGTGCCAAGCAGACTCTCGCTGACGTCATGACCCAGCTTCAACTACTCCAACTCTCCCCTATTCAGGATGGAGAATTCAACATGCAGCAAGAACCTCGTCTACCTGCCGCTCCCACCTATGAAGGAGACCCAGACACGTGTCGTTCCTTCCTCTCCCAGTGCTCACTGATCTTTGAGCTGCAGTCCTCCACCTTCACCTCTGAACGCTCCAAGGTGGCTTACATGATCACGCTTCTTTCAGGACGAGCCCGGGAGTGGGGCACTGCACTCTGGGATGCCCAAGACCCATGTTGTTCCAACTTTGAGAACTTCTCTAAGGAGATGCGGAGAGTGTTTGATCGTTCATGTCATGGAAGAGAAGCTGGACATAAATTTCTGAAGCTCCACCATGGTTCTCGTTCAGCTTACAACTTTGCCATTGAGTTCCAAACACTGGCTATCTCTTGTGGGTGGAACAATCAGGCATTGTGCGATGGGTTCTTCGAGGGCCTGTCGGAAGCTCTTCAGGATGAGCTAGGCTCCCGGGACCTTTCCCCCTTGCTCCAAGAGCTCATGTATCTGGCGGGCCGGGTGGACTCATGGCTGCATCTCCGAATGTTAACCCCCAAGCTCACGCTCTCCTTACCAAGAGGAGGTGAACAGGAGAGACCTGTGCTACTAGACAGGACCCATAAAGCACCAGAGGAACGACGGCGTTGCCGAGTGGAGGGAGCCTGCTTTTACTTTGGAAAATTGGGCCATTTACTTAAGCGCTGCCCAGTAAAGAAGAGGGCCCCTCAAGTTCAGCTGGGAGCACTCGAGGGCTCGGCTCTAAGAAGACTCCAAGACCAACGCCATCTGCTCCCCGTCTTCCTCATCCAAAAACAACGGACACACCTAGTACAGGCTTTAATTGATTCAGGTTCAGACCGCAATTTAATCAACGCAGCCTCAGCCAAGGCTTTAGGAATCCCCGCGCTGCCCTTGGCAACCCATCTTAAGGTCCAAGCTCTTGATGGAAGCCCCCTCCCATCCATCACCCACAGGACTTTGGACCTGAGGGTCTCTGGTAACAACTTTTAGCGGACCTCACTATTTATCATGAAGGGGTCTCACGCCATGGTTGTCTTGGGCCTGCCCTGGTTAACCCGCCATAACCCACAAATCGACTATACCAGGAACTTGATTTTAGCCTGGGGTGCATCATGCTCCACGACCTGCTTACGAGCTGCTGCCACGCCATGTCCCAGTCCTACATCCGAGAAGGAACCACCAGTTCTCACTCAAGTTCCTTCAGAGTACCACGATCTCAGGGCGGTATTCAGCAAGTATCGCGCCATCTCTCTTCCCCCCCACCGACCTTACGACTGCTCCATTGATCTGCTCCCAGGCACCACCTCGCCTAAGGGCCGTCTCTATTCTCTATCACCCAAGGAACGCGAAGCAATGGACCAATACATCACAGAGTCCCTCGCGGCAGGGATCATTCGCCCTTTCTCCTCCCCTGCGGGGGCTGGCTTCTTCTTCGTGGGTAAAAAAGATGGGTCCCTTCATCCCTGTATCGATTATTGAGGTCTAAATGATATCACAATTAAAAACCGATACCCTCTCCCATTGATGTCCAGCGCATTTGAACTCCTCCAGGGTGCAAAGATCTTCTCCAAACTGGATTTGCAAAACGCATACCACCTTGTTCGCATTCGAGAAGGAGACGAGTGGAAGACCGCCTTCAACACCCCAACAGGACATTATGAGTACCTAGTGGTCTCTTTTGTCTCTTCTAAGCTCTTATCAATGATGTACTCAGGGACTTTCTTAACTCATCAATCTTTGTCTACTTGGATGACATTCTGATTTTTTCACGAGACCTGGAGGAACACCAACACCATGTTCACCAAGTACTACTTTGTTAAGGCAGAGAAATGCGAATTTCACGTCACGTCGACCACGTTTCTCGGGTTTGTCATTGGCCCTTCAGGCATCAAGATGGAGCCTGCCAAGCTACAAGCAGTGGCGAATTGGCCCACACCCACCTCATGGCAGGAGCTCCAGAGGTTCCTGGGCTTCGCAAATTTCTATCGGCGATTCATTCAAGGCTACAGCTCCATCGCTGCCCCACTCACGGCTCTGACCTCACCCAAAATCCGATTCAACTGGAATCAGGAATCTGAAACAGCCTTCTCTGAGCTCAAGAGGCGATTCACATCTGCTCCTATCCTCACCATCCCAGATGCATCATGACAATTTATTGTGGAGGTTGACGCTTCCAGCACAGGGGTAGGGGGCGTGCTTTCCCAGAGGTCTGGACCGGACAATAAGCTGCACCCCTGCCTTCTTCTTTTTGTTTAACTCCTGCTGAAACAAACTATGGCATCGGCGATCGAGAGCTCTTAGCTATCAAGTTGGCCCTGGAGGAGTGGAGACATTGGTTAGAGGGATCAGAGGTCCCGTTTCTGGTCTGGACTGATCACAAGAACCTGGAGTACCTACGGAACGCCAAGAGGCTAAACCCCCGTCAGGCTCGGTGGTCACTTTTCTTCGCCAGGTTCATCTTTGTCCTCTCCTATCGTCCTTGGTCCAACAACTCCAAGCCAGACGCACTCTCCAGGCAGTTCATGCCCAAACCAGACTCCACTGCCTGTGACACTATCCTCCCTTCTCCCTGCTTGCTTGCAGCAGCTGAATTAGACATAGAAACCAAGGTCAAGCAGGCCCAGTTTCACGAACAAGGGCCCAGTAATGTACCCCCCAATTGTCTCTTCGTTC
This sequence comes from Clarias fuscus, assembly GCA_030347435.1. Lineage (NCBI taxonomy): Eukaryota > Metazoa > Chordata > Actinopteri > Siluriformes > Clariidae > Clarias > Clarias fuscus. The sequence continues at coordinate 2,122,589 of CM059229.1, forward strand.
CCTACTCCCTACGCTCTCAGGTCCTGGAATGGGGCCACAGTTCCAAGCTCTCCTGCCACCCTGGCCCAAGTCCAGCAACGTTTTTGGTGGCCATCATTAAAGGAGGATGTCTCCAGCTTTATGGCAGCATGTGACATTTGCAACGGAATAAGCACGTCAATACAGGCCCTGCAGGCCTGCTCAGACCCTTACCAATCCCACATCGTCCGTGGTCTGACATCGCACTGGACTTCGTCACAGGGTTACCCTCTTCGAAAGGCCACACCTGCATCATGACGGTGGTAGATCGGTTTTCCAAGGTAGCTCACTTCATCCCTCTGCCTAAGCTTCCTTCTGCCAAAAAGACTGCGGAACTCATGATTCTCCTTGTTTTTAAGCTTCATGGCCTCCCCAAGGATATCGTCTCAGACCGTGGCCCGCAATTTACGTAACAATTCTGGAAGGCATTCTTTAAGCTTATCGGAGCCACACCTAGTCTGTCCTCCGGTTTCCACCCACAGTCCAATGGTCAGACCGAGAGGAAGAATCAATCCCTCGAGGTCGCCCTCAGATGCCACCTCTTGGAGTAAGTTTCTACCCTGGGTGGAATATGCTCATAACTCCCAAGTCTCATCATCTACCGGATTGTCTCCTTTCCAGTGCTGCCTGGGGTATCAACCACCCTTGTTTCCTTCTCAGGAGGAAGAGGTCAGCGTCCCGTCTGCACAAGCCTTCAGCCGGCATTGCAGGAGAACCTGGTCTCAAGCCAGGAAAATGCTACTACGTCTAGGCAGAGCCTACAAGAAGCAGGCAGATCGTAGGCGCTCTCAGGCCCCCAAGTACACGATAGGGCAGAGAGTCATGCTGTCTACCAGAGATCTCCCTCTAAAGACCCTCTCCCACAAGCTTTCCACTCGTTATGTCGGTACCTTCACCATTACCAAGATTATCAACTCCTGTGCAGCTCTTGCTCCCATCAACCATGCGACGAATCAACCCGACCTTTCACATGTCCCAACTACGCCATCTCACTTCAAGCCCATTAATTAATTAATTTATTTTTTCCCACGCTGTCACTTCTCTATGTGCTCATGTTTTCTCCTGCCCATCATGTATCCGTTCCTATGCCCCCGTTTCCTCCCCATCTGCTCACCTGTTTCTCATCTCCTCCACTGATTACTCCAGTGATTTAAGCACACACTGCGCGCTGCTTAAATCGCTGGATTATTGAGTGTTTTTCGCCTTGATTCTCTCGCGTTTTGTTTCATTGCCTTCACATTGCCAAGTTTATTTTGATTTCCTCGGTTCTTCGTCTCTTGCCTCACGTTTTGGATTGTGTTCCCTCGCTGCTTGATTTCCCAGCTTTGATCTTGCGCTTCCTTATTTTGACCACGGCTCTCGTTTTATGGTTTTTGAACTGGCACTTCGCTGATTGATTTCCCGGTTTCCGATCTCGCGCTTCTCCCCACCACTACGGCTCTCGTTTTGTGATTTGTTTTTTTACGCTCCGGGTTTTGACCTGTGCATCCGCATTCCGACCACGCCCCCCGTGACATAGGGAGTTGCATTGTGTCTTTGTAGATTTAGAGAAAGCATGAGAAAGTATGACAGGTTGCCAAGAGAGGAGCTGTGGTATTGTATGAGGATGTCTGGAGTGGCAAATAAGTATGTTAGAGTGTTGCAGGACATGTTTGACAGTTATGAGATGTTCTGCAGGTGTGACAGAAGAGTTTAAAGTGGAGGTGGGTCTGCATCAAGGATCGGCTCTGAGCCCCTTCTTATTTGCAATCGAAATGGACAGGATGACAGATGAGGTTAGACAGGTGTCTCCATGCTATATGATGTTTGCAGATGACATTGTGGTATGTAATCACAT